>PVKP010004628.1:0-96208 GCA_004027715.1 Plecturocebus donacophilus
TGCCTGGGGTTAGAGAGAGTGGTAAGGGCGCGCCATGCGTTTTGTGTCTTCTGTGAACAGTCTCCGTGTTGCTTGAGATCCTATTGGTCTTGATTTTTAACTACCTGCTTTTTGGGGAGTTGAGTGTCATGGAGTCATCTTCCTGTTCCCAGTCAATATAGACACTATCTGATTCCATTACCTAATGGCTTTTTGACATAGTTTTCCTTCTTTTCATTAGTTTAAGTCATATTTGAGAGATGGAAAGCAATGTAAAAAACGCTGGTAACCAAACCTAGTGAGAAATTAGTACCCTGACAAAGGAAAGGAAATTATGTTAATCTGGTTTTCCCCTACAGCGCATAAACTAAGCTGAAGGCCCATCCCACTAAATTTGTTTTGTATTTCATTGAATGGAATCAATACTTGAAAAAATGCATACTAGACCAGGTGCAGTGTGGCTCATGCCTGTGATCCCAGCACTTTGGGAGGCCCAGGCAGGGTGACTGCTTGAGCCCAGGAAGTTCAAGATCAGCATGGACAACAGGGCAAAACTCCGTGTCTACAAAAAATACAATAATTTAGCTGGGCATGGTGGTGTATGCCTGTGGTTCCACCCCCTCTGGAGGCTGAGGTAGGAGAATTGCTTGAGCCCAGGAGGTGAAGACTGCAGTGAGCCATGATCATGCCACTGCGCTCCAGCCTGGGTGACAGAGTGAGGAGGCCCTGTCTCAAAAAATAAAATAAAAAAGATAAAGAATACATGCTTATTGTGCAAAAAAGAGCAGAATCAAAGGACAACTACTTTCAATATTTTGGAATATTTTCTTCTGAATTCATGTGCGCTTCAGGTGTATCTATGTCCAAATTATAATTAGGATCCTATTACATTACAGTTTGTATGTTGCGTTTCTTTCCTTAGGAACATTCATTCAACGATTATCGGTCTTGAATGTCTGGTGCTATTACACTGGTAGGCGATCACAAACCGTTCCTATTTTCTTGATCCTTTTTTCACCATTTGTTTACACCCATCTACATGCAGGAAGATAAGCAGGAACTTTGTTTTGCTCACTGTTACAAGCTCAGTGCTGGGGACACAGTACACAACCAACAAATATTTGCTAAAATGTATTGGGAGTGGCAGCGGTTAAGGAAACATAATAGTAACAAATATATTATGAACCAAGGTAAGTGCTCTGGAGGAAAGGAGTATAATTTTCTGACAGTATTTGACAGATGACTAGAGTCAGGGAAGGCTTTTCTGCTCATCAAACAGACACAGTTCTGCCTCTTTGGGGCATCTGTGCTTGCTGTTCTCAGCCCTGGAACATTCTGCTCCGAACTGCTGCATAAACTGGCTCTTTCTTCTTCTGCAAATTTAGCTGGTATGCTACCCCCTCAGAGACCTTCTCTGACCTCTTGTCTCAGGTTGAACAGATACAACTCAGTTCAAGTCCCTCTTCACTTGTAATCACCCTCTTAAAATGAACTTTTCTGTTCTTTGTCTCTCCCCATCAGAATGCAGGGATCTTCTCTGTCTTATCACACTTGTGTTTCCAAAGGCCTGATTTGTTTGCCTCCAGACCAACACTGACTCAGTATCCACATAGATACCTGTTAAATGCCAGAAAATTAAATATACTATTTGGCTGGGGCTTAGAGCCTAGGAAAAAGTTCCTCCTGCCTCCACAAGGAAGGTTCTTTAAAGAGCTATGCTCAAGATGATCTTTCTGCAGTATTTAGGTATTGGGCAGGGGCAGGGGCACCTGAGGGCCAGAAAGGATCTGCCTCCCTGTTTGTGTTGACTGCAGGGCTTCCAGTACTTAAGTCTTGCATCTCAGTGATCATTAAAACGTTCATTTTGAAGGAGGGCAATGGAAGGAGGGAGCAGTGGTGATAAGAAGAAAATGAAAGGCCTTTTTTTTTATGATAAATGTTTAGAATAGGCTTAGTATTAGAAGTTAGTCTGGGCAACATAAGGAGACCCCACCTCTACAGAAAATTAAAAAGAAAAAATTAGCTGGGTGTGGTGTTGCATGCCTGTGATCCCAGCTACTTGGGAGGCTGAGTGAGGAGGATCACTGGAGCCCACACGGTCAAGGCTGCAGTGACCCCTGATCATACCACTGCACCCCAGCTTGGGTGACAGAGCAAGATCCCGTCTCCAGAAAAGAAAAAAAGAAAACACTAGAAGTTGAGGCAGATAATTAAAGCGATTTGAAAAAGAGGAACATAGAAAAATAAAATAGGGTGCAACATGGAAGATAACCTTGTTTTTCCTTCTCTTCATCCTTAGTTTTCTTAAGTTTGAGGTTGATAAGGTTAAATCAAGACAGGTATGAAACCTAGAGAAAGTAAAAATGAGAACTCATGATTCCAGGCAGGGAGAACGCATGGATTAAAATAAACATTCAATTTTTGGAGCAACTCACTCTCACAAGGAGAAGGTTTTGTAAGCAGACAGTGCTGTGCATGGGAGACCTGCTCTCTCAAAGGTAGTTGCCAAAGGGTTCAAGACAGCAGAAGGAAACACATATCAAATTTCAGGCCAGTCTCATTCCTCCAGAAGAGAAGCTGCTTTTTTGGACAAAACCCCCAGTCTCCTGTTGTGTGTGGTCTCTTCTGCCTATTTTAGATGTTTTCCTTATTTCCAGTGGAAGAAGCCAAGATCAGTAAGTGCTTACACAGTAGCTTCTTAGTTTCCTTACTCAGCATAGTACAATGCAAAGAGAGCAGTCCTTATCTGGTCACCTGCCAGGATACCAAAAGACCGAGAGATAGGCAACACAAGAAATGGCTACATCTTTCTCCATTGTGCCGTAGAATGATTATTTTCAATACGAAATTTGTTACAACATATTCTTCACATTGTCTTGTGTTTGACAGCAGTGGACTTTGAGTACCAAATTTTTTTTTAATAGCTACTATGAGGGACATATTGTGCTGGGTGTTGTGGCCACATGGGTGAAAGGAGTCGGCCACATGGATGAACGAAGTAAGCCATGTTAACTATTAAACACAAAAGCACGTGATAGTTACCTGAGAGGTCCACACAGGGGAGAGTCCAGGGGAAGGTGACTGATCACTGCTTCTCAGGGGAAGGCAGAAAATTCTTCCTGGAGGAGATGATGGTTCGATTAAGGAAGAGTTGAACAGGAGTTGAACAGGAGTCATAGCTACTGGCCAGGAAGGAAGGTATTCAGAGCAGAGGAAGCAGTGTAAGCAAAGAACCAAGATGTCACACCAGTGGCCTGCCAAGCTACTCAGTGTGGCAGAGTAAGGCAAAGGAGGCAGGAAAGAAGGGAGAGGATTAAATCACAGGGTGAGTGATTCTGAAAAGCAACAGACTCTTCCTGAATAAACAATCACCGTCACAAATTCAGACTTGGCCATTAATACCTGTCCTTTTAGGGCAGCTTGAACCTTTTGTTTGAATTGACACAACATGAATCCAAACTAGGGTTGTTTTAATTTCCCCAGGCACAGTAGCAGACGATTTCTTGAGGACCTAATTGCAGACAGTTTGTTGGTGTCAGCATGTGGGAGCTCCAGATGAGTGGCAGTAATGGGAAGCAGTTTGGTTCAGCAGTGTGGCCCTGGGAGCCTGGCTGATTGGCCTCCCTCCTAGATCTGTCACCTAACTGGAATGTATTCTTGGGTTCTGATTGTGATGGGTTGGAAAAGTCTCTAAGCTATGTTAGGAAGCCTTAGACATTATCCTGAGGTCATTGGAGAGCTATTGAAAGGTATCTATCTTAAAAAAGCCTTGATTACTGTGTCACATAAATATTGCTCCGGTATCAATGTGAAAAAATGAATTGAATGAAAGGTGACAAGATAGGTATGGAGACCTATTCAGTTATATCACGGTAATCCAGATAAAAAATGACAGTGGCTTGATGAAAAGTAAAGGATAGAATTACGCAGACTAAATGGGCATTTCAGTGGTGGAAACATGACTTGTTTGTTGGGTGTGTGTGTAAAGAATCAGAAGCGGCGTTTGGGCCTCACTGTGTTGTTTGAGATAGTGTGACACCCAAGTAGAGCTGTGTGGGGAAGAAATTGAATATGCAGTTTTGGCAACCCAGCTAGAGATCTGGAATGGAGAGATACCCTGCTGGGAGGCAGTGGTAATGAAGTCACAGGAGTGTATACATTCTTCCAGGGGACCTACAGAATGGAATCACAGGAAGTCCTCAAACACACTCATCAGGGATATTATCTTGATATGAGCCAGAGGACAAGCTGCAAACCAGAGTGGTATGCTCTCCTAAAAGCCAAGGAGAGAGAACTTTTCAGCAGAAGAGAATGAGTACAGAGTGATCAATGGTTCTCATGTTATCGAGAGTGTAACTAAAACTATTGAGGAAGAGACTTTTAGGAGGAATTTAACAGGGAGGAGGCCATTAATGACTTGGAAAGTAGTTGAAGTGATTTTTGTAGACCTAGAAATGAGTGGGAAGTGAGAAATGAAATTGAAATATGTACATGTCAGAGTCTATGTTTTGTGGAAGCAAAAAGGGTTTTAAATAGATTGGATAGTGGGAGAAGGAGCAAGATGGTCAGGTTTTATTGCAGTTTCAGTTGTAGTCAGATACCATGAATTTCTGGTAACGCCAATCTGGGCAGGGCTGTAGGTATGTATGTACATTAGAGTTGATTTTTTGCAAGTAGATATGAATGTACAGAAATTGAGCAGTTCGGTGGATCCAGTATAGATAATTAATTCACTTTACTGAAACTCACCTGGAGCTTTGGGGAATTTTCTGACTGTACCTATCTTATGATATAATGCCATCTACTGTTAAAGTATAGCTTAATATTATTCAAAAAGTGTAGCTTAATAATAATTATTAAATATCTAGAAAAAATAAGTCAAGATACTGTTTTTCTGGAGGTAGGCATGTTTAATTTGCAAATCTCCATAGGAAGAAAATTCAGTGTTTTGAGCAAGAGAATAATTTTTTTTTTTGAAATGGAGTCTCATTCTATCACCTAGGCTGGAGTGCAGTGGCGCCATCTTGGCTCACTGCAACCTCAGCCTCCTTGGTATAGGCAATAGATTTTCAAGGAAAACATTTGACACGTTTCCATGTTTTCAACATATTGCCTACAGGTGCATTGCAAGACATGATATACAAATAAAATATTGGACAATGTATAAATAGAAAATTTTAGAATTTAGAATATGACAGGAAATGAAAGATTTCACTTGATTAGAATTTTCTTGACCAGTCTCTCAATCTGAGGTAGGACCAAGATCCAGAGAATATGAAAAAATGTGCTCCTCAGAGATCAAAATAGATCTACCTTCTTTGGTCCTTCCCCTATGGAAGAGGCTTCTGTATTCTTTTGGCCCCTTAGGCTTTTACTTGATGTCTCCATCATCTTATTTTACAAGCCCACAGATAATTTCAGGAAGATGAGTTACCATAGTGTTGCAGGACGAGCCTTAGACAGAACCCCTCAGACAATGGAGTGAGGAAGGAAGAGACTTTATTCAGCTAGCTATGGAGCATCCATTGACTCATGTCCAAAAAAGCCAAGCTCCCCCAAAAACAGTTTCTTTCCCTTTTTAAAGACATGCAACTCAAGGGGGAGGAGAGGTAAAACTGTGTCATTACCCATTGGCTGGGCATCTGACCTTACAGTCTATGGCTTTCATTGATTTGCTAATTTACATTTAGCGCATGTGGGAAGGGTGAAAGGGGAAGAGCTACAAAAGTTAAACAAAGGCGGTAAATTACTTAGTGTCAGAGACATTCCTGATGTGGGGTCTGGTTTGTGCAAATGTGGGGTACAAGACTCAGGGAAGGTCCTTGGGCATCAGTAAAACATTCTTGTGCAACATTTTCAAGGCCGATAGATAACATAGGCACCAGTTGCAGAGAGGGGAGTTATTCTCTCAGCCCTCAGGCCCCGCCTTGGCCAGGCCAGTGAGGTCAGCCTCTGGCCTGTCTGCTGACTTCAGCTCTTTGCTATTTTACTTCTTTTACCAGCAAACAGCGGGCAGTCAATAAATGGCTCACCCCCACGTTTCATCTCATTTCCCCTCTTTGAGACTCTCACTATTTTACTTTTTTAGTGGGCGTTCTCACCTTCATTCTCACTGTCAGAGTCTTCTTGTGAGACCGGTCAGTAGTGATTCAACTAATAAACTTGTGCTGAGGTTTTCTCCTGGACCAAGGTGGCAGTAGAGCTTTTTACCATCTGAAGAAACAAGAGCATTAAACAAGGGAGCAATAAGCATGCTCCTATTACCAGCAGTAAGCCTATAGCAATGGTTTTGAATCCTCCCATAGCTGGAAACCACTATCCAAACATAGTCCCAGGGCCAAACCCATGCCAAATGAGCATGGGTACATGTGCTAGTTTTATCATGTCCCTTACAATGCTTTTAACTACCTGACCCTGGTCATCTATCTGTAGGCAGCAGTTAGTTAGGTTGAGCTATCCACACACCCCTCCTTCACCTGCCAGCAGATAATCTAAAGCCAGTCTATTCTGGAAGATGGCATTTCTCATCTGGGTTTCCTGCCTGGCCAGGATGGTTACAGCCTGGCTAGTTTTGTTAGATAGCATTTCCAGAACAGCTTGTAATAAAATGATTCAATTAAGCATGTAAATTGGAGTACAATAACTCCACAAGCCATCTTCTGCCCAGGTGGCAGGCCCATAGTACTGGATTATTCTTTCAAGGGGCTATTCATCATCTTTCCAATTGTCTATAACCAGGCTTCATTTATCTCATGAGGTGTAGACAGGAAAACCCAGAATCTCTCCAGTCTTTATGGGTATTAAAAAGAAGGAGGGCTTAATAGTACCAATAATACAACTACCCGTCTACTGTTGTGGCAGTTTGGTGTGGCTCTATGCCTACATATCCAGCATAAGCCAGGAGGTGCCACCTAGTCCCTGTGAAGTTCTGGGTGAGTCCAAGCAGCCTACAAACTGGGAAATTTTTGAAAGGGGTTAACTTCAGTTCAGTTTAAACTCCACTAAGTAGTTGTTCCACTGGTTCCATTGTACAGTTTTTGTCCCAAACAGTCTAGTTTTGGCTAGGCAATATTGCCCAACAATGGAAGTCTTTAAGACACAGAAGTTGTTACTTTGAGTTTTTTGTCCAGAAGTTACATCAGCAACTGGGTCTGCCGGCACAAGCTCATATGCCTCCCACAGCCACTGGTCTCCCATATTGGTCTCTCCATATACATGACAAGAGTGTACTTTTAAAGTTTTGGCCACATTTTCAGCCAACTGGAAAAAGAAGTTCTTTTCTCTCTTGAAAGTTCCGGAACTACCTCATTTAGTGCATCATAAAAAGTCTGAAACATCAGTTGGGGAGATTGCTTCTGCATTTCTCCCCAGATTAAAATGATAACTTGAGCATCCAGCCCTTTCCCATCAATTCCCATGGGCACATATTCCCCTTTTTGTAACAGGGGTCTAAGGGGTTGGCGATTATTAGTTCTAAAGGATTATAAATGGCCAGAGGGGCAGGAGGAGTTACTTTTTCCTCTTTGGAGGCAGACTGGGTTGTTTTTATCTTTTTTCCCAGTGGCCCAAATAACACATGACCAGTAATCATGATGTCTGCATGCTCCTAGCTCATGACAGATGTACTTATGTTCTGCTGTATAGCATCTTTCTCAACTAAGAGAGCCACACCCTAACCTCAGCTTGTTGCTATTAATGGCTGCACAGGCATTAAATTTTAAGGTAATCTGCTTAGGAATTCCCTTTTCCTCCGTCTTAGTAATTACTTTACTTGTATCACTTAGAAAGGGGCTGGTCCTTAACCTTATTTCAAATACTGTGGACATTGAAGGCTCAGATGGGTTATAACAAACATCAAGTTGCCTCTTCCCTGGGCTGCACACCTTGTATTGGGTAGCATTATATAAACAAGTTCCATTGAATCCATTGAAGGCTCAAATGGGTTATAACAAACATCAAGTTGCCTCTTCCCTGGGCTGCACACCTTGTATTGGGTAGCATTATATAAACAAGTTCCTTTTAGAATTTCAGTACATTCATAACTGTAAACAAGAGGACCTTAGTAATCTTTTGTCCCACCTTAGCGACCTTCTCTATACACTAGGAGCAATCTTTGGATTGGAGATTTACATTAATTAAGGTAGTAAGGACACAAGTCCACGGTTCAAAAGAAGGAAGTACCTGTCCCATGCTGGAAATCCTCATGCTTCGGCTATGTGTAGACCAGTCAGCTCCCGGGGTGTGACTGGAGCAGGACTTATTGTCTCAGCTCTCCTTAAGGTGATTTTGCATGTGTCATGGAGCTCTGGCTTCACTTCCCAGGTTTCAGGTGCTGCAGGTTTCACACAGCTGTGATGGATCCACACAGGAATTCCCTCAACCTTCACAGAGATTGGAGTGGTTAAGATGACAGTCTGGGGTCCTTTCACATTGGCCGTAGGGGAGCCACATTCCAGTCCTCAATTCAAACTCAATCACCTGGTGAGAAAGGGTGAACTGGGGAGACTAAGCTGACAGGACATTTTTCATTAATCCATGATGATACTTTTTCTGCTACTTTCCCCAAGGCCCATAATTGCCAGTGGAGTTCAGTCTCTCTGAGTTCCTGGGGGGTTCCTGGGAGCCCTCGAAGGATGGGGAGAGCCCTATGGTATAGGATTTCACAAGGGGAATATCCAGTTTTCTTAGAAGGAGTGCATCTAATCTTAAACCATAGGGAGGACCTGGACAATTAATCCTGTTTCCTGACACACTTTCCCTAGGCTATTTTTAATAGTCCAATTCATTTGCTCCACTTTGCTTGAACTCTGAGACCGGTAGGTGGCATGTAACTTCCAGCTGATTCCCAGTATTTTTGCTGTGTTCTGTACCAGGTCAGCTACAAAGGCAGGCCCGCTATCTGAGCTGACTCTTAGGGGCAGTCCAAATCTAGGAATGATGTCTCTTAAAAGCGCACGAGTTACTTCATGGGCTTTTTTAGTCTGTGTCAGGTAGGCTTCTACCCATCCAGAATAGGTACATACCAGAACCAGCAGATACCGATTACCTCCACACTTGGGTATCTTGGTGAAGTCTACCTGCAAGTCTTTAAAGGGAACACTTCCATAAGCCTGAATTCCTGGTGGGAATGTTGGTCCTTGTCTGGCATTATGCTGCCTGCCCGTCACACACCACTGAGTTACTGTTTTGGCTAATGCAGACAAATGAGAGATGTAAAAATATCAGACTAACAGTTTTTCAAGGGACTCTTGACCAAGATGAGAGGTTTCGTGGACAGTCAATACCAACGCAGGTCCCAGCAGATGTGGTACTGCAGCCTGTCCATCTGATAGGCATATCCATCCTCCCTCCATTTCTTTTCCACCTTCCATTTGGAAGAAGCTTTTTTTCTCCTCAGAGTAGACTGGCACCAGGACAGGAGCCTGGGGCAGTAGGGGAGCTGTGACTGATGCCCAGTAGGGAATGGATGCTGCTTTTCAGGCCTCTGCATCTGTACGAGCATTTCCCTGTGCTACTGTGGTGGAAGTTCGCTGGTGTCCCCGGCAGTGTATGACCACCACCTTCCGGGGCTTCCACACTACCTCCAATAGCTGCAAAATTTCCTGTTGATATTTTATTTCTTTATCCCCAGAGTTAAACACACCCTTTTCCTTGTACAATGCCCCATACACTTAGAGACTGAGGAATGCATACCAAGAGTCAGTAAAGATGTTAACAATTTTTTCCTTCACTCAGTTCCAGGGCACAAATTAGGGCAATTAACTCTGTTCATTGTGCAGAAGTAGCCTGAGGCAGTAGCTTGGCCTCTATAGTTGTGTCTAGAGTTACCACTGCATATCCAACACACTGTTCTCCTTGGGGGCTGACAAAACTGCTCCCATCCATATACACTTCCCAGTCTGCCTGTGCCCACAGTTGGTCCTGCAAGTCTGGCCGACTAGAGTAGACTGAGCCCAGCACCTCTATACAATCATGTGTCACTGGGTCCTCAGACACAGGGAGTAGGGTGGCCAGGTTTAGGGTATTAGAAACTTCTATGGTTATGCGTGGGTTTTTGCACAACAAACCCTGGTATCTGGTTAGCCTGCCATTTGTAAGCCAATGGTGGCCCTTTGTGTTCATCAAGGTGACCACAGCATGGGGGACTTTTATTTAAATTTTGTTCTAAGGTCAGCTTGTCTGCATCCTATGCCAGCAGAGCAGTAGCCAGTAGCACCTGTAGGCAGGGGGACCATCCTTTAGAAACCTCATCCAGTTGTTTGGACAGGTATGCCACTGGTCGAGGCCATGCGCCTACAGCCTAGGTGAGGACCTCCACTGCCATCTTTTCTCATTCAGACACATACAGAGTGAAAGGCTCTGTTAACTCTGGGAGCCCAAGGGCCGAGGCAGACATCAGACGGAGAAGGCCTGTTGCTGCTCTAGGTTCCACTTGAATGGCTTTGTGACCTCATACAGAGGTTTGGCTAGAACGGTAAAGTTAGGACAGTTTGCAAAATCCCACAGCCCCCAAGAATTCTCAAACCTATGTCCGGGTCTTCAGTACCAGCAAGCTGCTGATAACTTGTTTTCTCTCTGGTCCCAGGCTGCGCTGTCCTTGCTGGATAGCAAATCCCAGAAAACATACCTGTTGTTGGCAGATCTGGGCCTTTTTCTTGGAGACCTTGTATCCACAAGTCTCCAGGTTTCTGAGCAATGAATCAGTTTCCCAGACACACCCAACTGCTGCTGGATGTCCCAGCAAAAGTTCATCCACGTACTGAAGCAGAACACAGCCTAGGTCCTTCTCAGAAAACCTTTGAAGGTCCTAGGCCAGTGCTTCCCTGAAAATGGTTGAGGAGTTCTTAAACCCCTGGGGAAGTCAAGTCCAGGTGTACCGCGTGGTTACACCTGACTCTGGATCTTCCCACTAGGAGGCAAACAGTTTCTGGCTCTCAGGGGCTAGCCAGATACTGAAGAAAGCATCTTTTAAGTTCAAGCAACTGAACCAGTTAGCCTCAGCTGGTAGCAGTCCTAGCAACCTATAGGGGTTAGGAACCATGGGGTGTAAAGTCACTGTTGCCTTGTTGACCAGATGCAAATCCTGCACCAGCTGATAGTCCTTGGTGCCTGGTTTGGGGACAGACAGGAGAGGTGTATTCCAAGGTGACTTGCAAGAAACTATGATTCCAAATGCTTTCAAGTGTCTGAGATGGACTTGGATTCCCTCGAGGGCTTCCCTCGGAACTGGGTACTGTGTTGTCTAACTGGCTGTGCCTCTGGCTTCACTTTGGTAACCACTGGGGTCTGGTTCACAGCTAGTCCCAGAGGGTTGTCTTCTGCCCAGACCTGTGGCCATTGCTTGGTCAGGGCAGGTTTTTATCCCCTGACCAGGTTCAGTTAAGAAAAGCCTCCATTCTTCTTCCCGTGGGACTGTGAGAGCCATTATGACCCCTGTTTGAGGCAATTTTAACTGTAAGGAACCCTGGTTTGTAAAAGTGACGGTGGCTCTTAGTTTGCTTAACAGGTCCCTTCCCAATACAGGCAGTGGGCAGTCTGGCATGTACAAGAACTGATGCATAATTTCGTGGCCCCCTACAGAGCCGGTTCGTGGTAAGCAGAATGCCTGTTTCTCCAAAACTCCAGTTGCTCCAATTGTATCTATTGTCTTGCTGGACAAAGAGGCTCTTGGCTGAGTCACCACCAAATGCTCAGCCCCAGAATCAACAAGGAACTCAATGTCTCTGCCTCCTACTGTCATCCTGACCATGGGCTCCTCGTGGGCAGAAGAGCCCAGTCCCCATCAGTCCAGCAACCCTTCTGCCAGGTTGAACACAGCTCCTTCTTCTTTTCCTGAGGCCCCTTGCTCCAGACATTCCTGCTTTTTCTTTAACTGAGGGCACTTATCTTTCCAGTATCCTATCTCCTTGCAATAGGCACACTGGTTTTTCTGCAAGGGCAGCTGGCCAGACTGAGTCTTTTTACTTGGCCCCCCTTACCCTGCCCTCTGAGAGAGGGCCTCCCCATGGCTGTGGCTCAGCATTTTGTGTGGCTTGTCACTCATTCTCTCTGTGGGCCTCTCTGTGGCTCACCACTTCCCAGTTTAAAAAACCTGGGGTGCTATCTCCAACAACTGAGAAGTACTCATAGCTGCAAACCTAGCTGACTTCTGAAGCTTTCTTTTGATGTTCTCAGCACTTTGGCTAACTAGGGCCATGTTAACCATTCGCTGATTTTCAGGGCTCTCTGGTCAAATGAGGAAAGCATTGCACAGTCTCTCAAAGAAATGGCCAGGGTTCTCATCCTTTTCTTGAATAACCTCCGACACCTTATTAAGATTGGTACCTTCTGGGCTCCCTTGTTTAGTCCTTCCATGAGAGCTTCCCTTTGGATTAGCCTTTCCATGCCCTCTCACTTATTGGGGTCCCAATGGGGATCCATCTGGGGCAATTGCACTCTAAGGTACTCTGGGGCTTCTGAAATTTGTCTGGGATGTGTTCCTCCGGCCACTTAATTGCTGCCTGAATCACTCTCTGCTTCTCATCTGTATTAAAGAGGTACTTGTCCTTTTAGGGCAGCTTGAGCCTTTTGTTTGACTTAGCACAACATGCATCCAAACTTGGGTTGTTTTCATTTCCCCGGGCACAGTAGCAGCAATTTCTTGAGTACCTAACTGGAGATAGAATTTGACAGTGTCAGCATTTTTTGAGCGTGTAGTAGAAAAAGAAGAACATGGTCCTTGACCCCCAGGAATGTGCCTTCTAAGAGAAGACAGCCTGAAGTGACAAGCTGTCAGAAGTTAGTGTTTTAAACTATGGAAGAACAATCTGAACAGAGCGCTCTGTACTGTAGAAGACTTACCAGAGGAGAAATTACTTTTGAAACAAATTTAGAAAAATCTGGTGAAAGATGCATCCAGATATATTTTAAGACCAAAAACATTAATGCTGTCTCTTCAGTTTACTGTTGAATGTTTATTCCCAAACAAACCAAAAGCTAATAGGATGTTCTTTAAAACATGCAAGTCCCATTTCCTCTACTATTACCAACCCTCAGGTAAAACCATGAAACAAACCTATAAAATCTTGTCAAGGGCCTTTCTATTTTTTCTGTACTATCTATCTGGTGCCAGACCTAGACCATGGCTGATTAAAATGATATCAGTGCTTCATCTTTATGTTCCTATTCTCTTACCCCTAGATGCCTGTGAGGAACCACCAACATTTGAGGCTATGGAACTCATTAGTAAACCAAAACTCTATTATGATGTTGGGAATTAGTTGATTATAAGTGTAAAAAATTATACTTGTACATACCTCCTCTTGCCACCCATACTATTTGTGATTGTTATCATACATGGCTACCTGTTTCAGATGAGTGCTGTTATAGTAAATAAGCCTCTTGTTTTTTGTTTTCTGCTTGCTCTAGAGATTTGCACACATTTTAGAGTACATATTCCACTATGGAGATGATGATTTTTTTCTTGTGAAATGAGGTTTAAGATAACAATGCATTTTTGCAGGCTTTGAGAAATTGAAATCTCCAAGAAATCTTTTTCTTGGCAATAGATTGCCTGGGTGAATCTAAATCTTAAGTTTGCCCTTATAATAGGTAAATATAGAAAATAATATTCCCATGAGAGAGGCCGAGGTGGGTGGATCAGGAGGTCAGGAAATTGAGACCAGCCTGGCCAACATGGTGAAATCTTATCTCTACTAAAAGTACAAAAATTAGCTGGGTGTGGTGGCATGTGCCTGTAGTCCCAGCTACTCAGGAGGCTGAGGCAGAAGAATTGCTTGAACCCAGGAGGCAGAGGTTGTAGTAAGCCAAGATCACACCACTGCACTCCAGTCTGGGTGACAGCAAGCAAGCAAGCAGGGAGGGAGGGAGGGAGAGAAGGAAAGGAAGGAAGGAATGGAGGAAGGGAGGGAGAGGGAGAGAGAGGGAGCAATGCAGAATTTTGATTTTGATTCAGATCTGTTTTGAAACTAGATTGAAAAATCTCAAAACTATTTTCCTTTAGGAAAAACATGTCCATATATAGAGGATCCTTTACATGGCTAAGCAGTCCTTGCAAATGGGACTTACAAGTTTGGTTATCAAATACACTTTATTTTTGATGAGGGGTAAGTTGCTCCTTAGAGGAAATAAGGGAAATGTTAGTAATTTTATTTTTGTTTGCTTCTCCTCTTAAGCATTCATAAAAACTTGATTTAATTTTGCTTTCTATGTGACAAGTTATACTTCTAGCCAAACAATTCTTGGATGTTTTATGGAAACAGCAAAGATATATAGTAAATAGAAAGCAATTGGCATTGAAGGAAAGCAAAACTACTGGCTATATCTGACAAGAAGTCTGTTATAAGCATTAAGAACGTAGTAATTGTGAGAATTTATCCTTCACAACTGAGGGTCCCCTATTTAAATCTGCCAACACTTAGACTTGAAGTAGGGGTAACAGAAATGAGAAGTAGAATTGCCAACTAAAGATATACTTATATCCTGGTTAGCCTTTACCACCATGTTGATCAAAATCTCTCAGTTGAAAAACCTTATTTTTGAGGCTGCTACAATGTGAAGCATCTCAAGAATAGGCCTGAGCACTCAGTAATCACCTTTGTTCTGTAGGGCTTTTAAAGTTGTATATATTGGGGATACTAGACATTAAAGTGAAACGTACATTTAGAGAGTAAGTGTAATTTTATGTCCATTTTCTGTTACTATAACAGAATACTTGAGGCTACGTAATTTATAAAAAAAAAAGAAATTTATTTGGCTTATATTTCTGGAGGCTGGGAAGTTCAAGGGCATGGCAGTAGTGTCTGGCAAGGGCTTTCATGCTGCATCATAACATGCTGGAAAGTGAAAGGAAAATTTAGCACATGCAAAAAAGTCAAAGCACAAGGGAGGAGTTTCTTACTTTATAACAGCCTGCTCTTGTGGTAACGAATCCAAGCCCAAAAGGATGAGAACTCATTCCCTCAAGAATTAATGAAGACCCTCTAGAAAGGCATTATCCCTCTTAATGACCTAATCATTTCTTAAAGGCCCCACCACCTCTCACTGCTGTTACACTGGCAATTAAATTTTAATATGAGTTTTGATAGAGACAAATGAGACTCAAACAATAGCAATAATACACTATAATATAGAAAAAATAAGTGAGTCTTGGAGGAAAAGCCAGCTGTGACTATGTAAGGCAATATCACTGATAGCTTTTAAATTTTGGTCAAGTAGAAATATTGGAATATTCAGTTAATAGTTACATAGAAGCTTGCTAGGCCCTCCGAGGGATACCAAAAGTTTAAGACATGGACCCTCCTAAAAGAATTTCTAACATTATTGAGAAATACTATATACCGAGAGCTATCAAAGCAAAATTCTAAATGAGAAATCCCAAATAAGTAGAATTATTCATGATAATTACAAGACTCCAGAAGGAGGAGAGATTCCTGTGAATTTAAATCAGGGAAGATTTCATTGAGTATAGGGGCATACTCAATGAAAGTATTCCTATACTCAGTGAGCTATTTCTAGAAAGACATTCTGTTTTAAATAAGAGGCTGGGCAGACAGGCACAGCAGATTTATTTAGACATTTTTGCTCTCAGCCAATATATATTCAAATAGAGAAACTCTTTATTTGATTAAATTGCAGATTTATTTAGTACTTTCTTTAAATAGTATGATGTTTAAGAAACCACCCCCTTAAACTACTGCAGTGTAGAAAAGCAACCATATAAAAAGTTCCTTCATTATTATGTGTGTCTTATTAATTGCTACACAAAAGAGTAACCCTTTCTTTTCTCATTTAATTATTACTTAACTGGTAAACAAATTCTATATTGTGAATCTAAAGGATCAGTAGCAGTTTGGAGCAGTAAGCCCCCAATATGTGAAAGTAAGCAAATTCTTTTATTTTAAATTTAGACAAGTAGTTCTCAAAGTTTTTTGCCTCAGGGAACCCTTTAAGCTTTAAGATTAACAAAGATCCCAAAAAGCTTTCTTTTATGTGTGTTTTATCTATTATTTATCATATTGGAATTCAAACTGAGAGGTTTTTAAAATAATTATTGATTCTTTTTGGTTTTGTTTTTCCTAAGACAGGGTCTCATTCTGTTTCCTAGGCTAGAGAGCAGAGGCACAATAGCTCACTGCAACCTCAGCCTCCCGAGTAGCTGGGACTACAGTCTCGTGCCACCATGCCTGGCTTTTTGTAATTTATTTAAAGATGGGGCTTTGCCATGTTGCCCAGGCTAATCTTGAATGCCCGTGCTCAAGCAATCTGCTCCTGTGGGCCTCTCAAAGTGGTGGCCTTACAAATGTGAGCCACCGCACCTGGCCTGATTTTTAAAAATAGCTGCAATATGCATTAACATATATAACATTTTTCATTTTTTTAATGAAAAATAATTTACTAAAACAAAATAAAATTAGTGAGAATAGTGACATAGTTCACATTTTTTGCACATCTCTTCAACATCTGGCTTAAAGAAAAACTTGGATTTGGGCTGTTGTGTTATCACATGTTGTGTTATCACATGTAGACTTTGGAAAAATATCACTATACACTTGTAAGGATGAGAGTGAAAAAAGTAATAATATTTTGGTGGTATTGTGAACCACCAATTTAGAAAATGGATATATTTATAAATTGCAAAGGATTTCTCAACCACCCACTCCGTTAAGCATATTTTCTCATTAAATTATCAGCATTTCTTGTGATTAGAACAAAACTTAGCATGGCCTTGCAAATAAATATAGGTCTATTTGTCCGTTTTCATATTGCTATAAAGAAATATCTGAGACTCGGTCATTATAAATAAAAGAGGTTTAATTGGCTCATGGTTCTACAAGCTGTACAGGAAGCATGATGCTGGCATCAGCTGAGAGTTTGGGGAGGCCTCAGGAAATTTAATGATTGGGAAAGGCAAAAGGAGAAGAAGGTGTCTCACATGGCAGGAGCAGGAGCAAGGTGGGGAGGATGGGAGGTGTTGCACACTTTTAAACAACCAGATCTCCCAGGAACTCGGTATCATGAGAACAGCACCAAGGGGATGGTGGCTGCTAAACCATTCAGAAGAAATCCACCCGTGTGATCCAGCCACCTCCCACTAGGCCACACCTCCAACACTGTGGACTGCAACTCGACACGAGATTTGGTGGGGACCACCGATCCAGGCCATATCAATGGGTATTTACACTTGAAGAAAAAGATCTGTTCTGAAAGTTAGTCAATACATTAATGGTTTGAATTTGGGATAATATATTTGCTCATAGAAATCTTTTAAATCGACACTGAATTCACAACCAGCTTGTAGAAACCCTATATTGATGAATGTATTGAAGGCATAGAAAGTTTACTAATGCTATCTTAATCTTTTACATTCCTTTCCCCATTTTCCCCGTCTTTAAGAGATTCTGTGTAAACCACCTCCAAAAATAAACAATGGAAGACACACCTTTAGTGATGTAGACGTATTTGAATATCTTGATGCAGTAATTTATAGTTGTGATTCTGCGCCTGGACCAGATCCATTTTCATTTATTGGAGAGAGCACGATTTACTGTCATGACAATTCAGTATGGAGTGGTGATGCGCCAGAGTGTAAAGGTAATCTTTCAATGTATTTTCTTCTTCATTTGTACATACTCTGGAATAATTTTGTAAACAGTTTTATCTGCAAATAAACAAAGCCGGCGTATGTGCTTCATTCTCCTGTATGATTGATTTCTAATATATTTTAATACAGGTCAGTTCAAGTCAAAAAACAGTTCTAGCTACAGAGTTCCCTATTTCTCACCTTCACATGTTCTTTGCATTTCATTTTAAACAGTGTGAACTACTGTGTATCTGCATGAGTTAGAAGTTTTTGTTTAAAAGAACCAAAAAAAATAAAATAAAATAAATCAACATACACTGGTAAAAATAAGAAAGTTTGATCTTGTAGTACAGGATAGCTAAGAGTTCTGGCCATGGTAATGGTAGACTGTAACAGACAACTCTCTCATCAATAAAAATGATAATAAACTCTGGATTAAAAAAAAAATTTTTTTAAGACCAAATGTTTAAGGCACTGGAGAGTGACCAAAAGTATGAAGACCTTGCAGGAGACTTACTCATTTAAAGAAAGAAATGACCGAATAACAGTGATTTAAAAGTAGGTACTTCCCAAGTACACATGAAACATTTTCCAAAGTAGAGCATATTCTAGACAATAAGACAATTTTTAACAAATTCAAAAAATTGAAATCATTCAAAATATATTATCTGATCACAACAGAATGAAAGTAGGAATCAATAACAAAGCCAATCCCCAAAGAATTGGCAAGTATACAAAACACTTCTAAATATTACCCATGCATAAAAGAAGTAGCAGGGAAATTAGAAAGCGTTTTGAATTGAATACAAACACAACATATCATAATATCCAAATATGTAGGATACAGCTAAAGCATTGCTTACAGGGGAATGTATAGCATAACATACTTACGTTAGAAAAAAAGAAAAGTCTCAAATCAGTGATCTAATTTTCCACCTTAAGAATCTAAAAAAGAAGAGCAAATTAAATCCAAACTAGCAGATATAAGAAAATCATATAGACCCAAAAATCAACGAAATTCAGAAGAGATAAAAGAATCAATGAAACCAACAGTTGCTACTTGGAGATCAGGGAAGTGTGTAAACCGATAACCAGACTGGTCAAGAAAAAAAAGACACAAATTAACCAATACTGAGAATGAAAGAAGTGGCTGCCAGGCGCACTTCCTAGCCAGCTTGAAGATCCCCGCACTCCTGCAGCCGGCAGGGGCAGTCATTCCTGGACTTGGACTTTCAGAAGCTCCAACTTTACCACTTATGGTGGAGCCCAACCACTGCTGCAGAGTCCTCATCGCCAACACGTCTGGCAGATCCAAGAGGAGATGGCCCAGGATGGGAAGTGGCGAACAGGGACGCCCGAGAGTGCCGGGCGCGCGCCGCTCCACTGCCTGGCGTCTGCAGAGATCCTGTGCCGGTGGCCTGTGCCCGCCAAGCGGGAGCCAGAGGGGGCGCACCATGACCCCCCGCTTTGGAGACTGCTTCCCCAAAGGGCCAGGTTTCAGACCTTTGCTCTGTCACCTCAGCACTGGCGCCAGGAGGCCCGCAGAGCAGCATCTGGGAGACAGACAGCCCTCGGGAAAATAGAGGAAGCTTTCAGAAGTTGCTAGATCAGATATTTGAAATGCTGAAGACTAAAAACACCAGCTGCATCAAAGAGCTGACCTCAGCCGTAGTCAGTTCCTACGACGACCTGGACACACGGTGCTGACCTGCATGATGGGAGGCGCCAAGCTGGGCCCCTGCAAGGCACTCGGAGGTTTGGCCTTGCAGCCGCCCCTCCTCCCTGCTCCCGCTGCAATTGCAGTCTGACCTGGGCAAGCTAGAGCACGTGGTGGCTGGAGATTCTGATGGAGACTTGAGCCGTGTGCGCCGGGGAGTGCTGGCTAGGCGTGGAGTGCGGGATCCAGTCGAGGGAGCCCGCTGCCCGTTACTGGCTCCTCTGCTGATTCTAGCAGGGTCTGCAGCCCCAGTCCCATCCTCTTCCTTCCCCTCTGCAGAGGGCACCCCGGAGGCTGGTCTCAGAGGGAGCTGGGGCTCTCCTCAAAGGCTTTTTGAAATCGGGCCAGTCTTGACTTCTGGGCAGCCCTGCGCCCCTCCTCCCTTTTCGTGTCTCCTAGAGGACCGCGAGGCGCATCTGCAGCAATCTCGTTTAAATTTAGGCCGATGAATTTTTTAGAATATATTTTGAGCAACAAATTTTCTTAAGATAAATATTTTAAACGTTTTATATTTTATCTCTGTATTTTTTTTGTTATTTTCTCAAACGTATTTTTTTTTCTAGAAACATCCGGTGCTGCTACATTTGAGCCTATACAGTTGCATTTGCTGCGTTTCATTCTTTTAAGGTATAAGTAAGGGATTTTATTTTGCAGTGAGTTTCACTGCATTCTGAGTCAACAGTTTTAACATATGATTTTTGTTTTTTTACTTTAAATGTGAAAACTTTCTCCATTACGTTCTGTGTTACAGTGAGAGTTTGGTCAAAATAGGGAACCACACACAGCTGCTACCCTTTTTTTTTTTTTTTTTTTTTTTAATCATTGGAAGATCTACTGTGCCATGTCTTCCTAGAATTAAGCATAAATTATAAAGGGATTGCCAATTTATATGTACATGTCATTGAAGGCAAAGGTTAAATCTTTGGAAATCACAGGCCCCAGTTGATCTTCAGAGACCTTGGATCCCCTCAGGTGGCGCCTCGAAACAGGGGTGTTCTCAGAGGCTTCTGTCAGGTTCCTCAGCACAGGTACTTGCTCTGGGCAGGGACTGCACTCCTAGGGTGTGCACAGAGCTGCGGTGCCCCAGGCACTCTCGCTTGGAAACAGCGTGTGCTGCTGGATTGGAAATGCCTATGCTGCTGTATTAAATTAGTGCTGGAGCAAAAACCTAAGGTTAAATTAAGTCTGGAATGAAAGAAATCTGAATCCATGTATAGCCCCTCAATCTTGAGAGTCCTTGAGAGCCCTCCCTCAAGAAGTGAGCTGGGGGTGTGTGCACCTTTCACTTTCCTTCTCCACTTCCACTCCACATGTGTTTCTCATGCTTCTTCTAACCTCCCCATCCCTCAGCCAGAAAGGTTTATATTCTTTTGTGCATATGACCATTCTTTAATATCAGTGATGTAAATTTTACTTGATTAACAAAATTATCCAACAGACAAACAAAAGAATGAGAAAGAGAACATCACTAAATATCCTACAGACATTTAAAGGAAGATAAGGGAATATTATAAACAACTTTATGCTTACAAGTTTGACAACTGAAATTGATTAGATTCCTTGAAAGATACAAAATATCAAAATTCACTTGGAGATATGGATAATATGAATACTCCTATATCTACCAAAGAAATAAAATTTGTAGTTAATAACCTACTGCAGGTCCAGATGGCTTTACTGGGGAATTCTACCAAACATCTAAGGAATAAATAATGGCGATTCTACACAAGTGTTTCAAGAAAATGCAAGAGGAGGGAAGACTTCTCAACCCATGTTATGATAATAGCATTGTCCTGATATGAAAACAAGACAAAAACATTATAAGAAATTGCAAATTATATCCTTGATGAACATAGGACCAAAAATCTTCAACAAAATATTAGCCAATAAAATCCTGTGACACATAAGAAAAGTAAATCATGACCAAGTACATTGAATTAATAAAGTACAAATTCTGGAAGGAAAAAAGTAAGGATGTCCACTTTTACCACTCCATTCAGCATTGTACTGGAGATCCTGCCCAGTACAATAAGGCAAGAGAAAGCAATTAGGCACACATAATGGAAAACAGATTAAAAACTGTCTCTACTCACAATGAGATGCCATTAAATACCTATTGGAATGGTGAAACTTAAACACACACACCCCAAACTGACAATACCAGGTATTGACAAGGATATGGAGCAGATGGAAGTCTCACACAAATGGTGAGAATCAAAGTGAAATGACTAATTTGGAACATTTTTGACAATTTCTTATATAAAGTTAAACATACACTTATCATACAATTCAGCAACCCAAATAAACTGAAAACATTCCACACAGAAACTTATATGAGGATGTTCACAGCAGCCTCATTCATAATCACCCTAAACTGCAAATCACCACATATTCTTGAGTTGGTGAATGAATGAACCACCTTAGTACCTTCAAAAGATGGACTCATATTCAGCAATAAAAAGGAATGAACTCCTGGTTCATGCAACAACACAAATGAATCTTGAAAGCATCATACTAAGTGGAATAAGCCATACTCAGAAGGCTGATTCCATTTATGTGACATTCCGAAAAAGTCCCACTACAGGGATAAAAGCAGATCAAGGGTTGGCTGGTTGTGGAAGGGGGCAGGGGCGGGGGCGAGGAGAAGAAGGATAACTCACAAAAGGGCATGAGGATATTCTGGAGAGTAATGGAACTTTTCTGTATCTTTACTATGGTGGTAGTTACATGATTAATTTGTATTTGTCAAAACTCATACAGCTGTAAACTTGAAAGGGTGAATTTTACTGTATATAAATTATATGCAATAAACTAAACTTAAAAAATATCATAATGTATAATTTGACACAAAAAAAGATCAGTGAACCTCAAGATAGGTCAATAGAAATTCAACCTTATTTAGGAAGAAAAATTGAAAAAAGAAAGAGAGAGGCTCATAGACCTGTGAGAGAGTATCAAGCAGTCAAACATACATGAAATTGAAGTCTCAGAAAGAGAGGAGAGAGAACAGTGTAGAATGTTATTTGAATAAATATTGACCAAAAATTATCCAAATTAAATCCAAAACCACCTCAGATCCAGGAAATTCAGTGAACCTTCAGCAGGATGAGTAAATTATTACAATTTACCAACCCACTCACCCCCAGTAGTTTACTAGTTTTCACCAAACTACTGAAAACAAAAGTTAAAAAAGCACCCAGTGAGTGGTGGGGTGGGGGCGTGGGGGGGTGGGAATTACATTCAGGAGGGCAGGAACAAGTGAGAATGACAGCCAGATAACTTTTCTTAAGAAACTGTTGTGGTTACAAGACAGTTATGTCTGTGAAGGTGCTGAAAGAAAAATAAAACACCCCAGAATTCTGCATCAAGGAGAATATGTCAGGTAAAATGCTTTATATTTAAATTTTTAACATTTAAAGTCTTTTTAGAAATGTTTTTAACATCTTGCATTTCATGCCTTGTCTCTGTTCCCACTAGAAATTACTACTTGGTACTACTTTTTCTGTTACAGCAGATTTCCATTAATTCTGGGGTTTCTCTAGTTTTCTAGTAGTCAAAAATAGAAAACAGATATTGGGATTTGGAAAAAAATTATTACAAAGCAACAGTTATGTTTGAATGCAATAAGGGTTTTTACCTCAACGGCAGCAACACAATTGTCTATGACAGTAACAGTACTTGGGATTCCCCAGTTCCAAAGTGTCTTAAAGGCACAAAGGTTGTCTTTTGTCCACCTTGGTTTGTTGTTGTTTTTGCTGTTCATTTGAGACTTTATTTATTTGATATTAACTATCAGTCATACAGAATAACTGAAAAGGAACAATTCTGGTATTTAACTCTGTCTTGTATTCATTTCTGTACCAGATGTATGACATGAAATTCACATAAAATTCTGTTGTGATTTTCTGTACTTTTACAGGGTTCTTATCATGTTATGTACATTGAATGGGTACATACTTTTGCTTGTTCAATAATTTAATGTATAAAAAGTGGATTACAACAACTTTTTGGGGTGAATTGAAACACAGGCATTTTTATCTAAGTAAGTCAAGAATGGCATAATTCATTTAAATGAAATTAGAGCAATAGCTCCCAAGTGATTGATCTTCTAATGTTTTTTATTTCCTAGAGCTGCCTCCTTCTAGTACAAAACCTCCAACTTTAGGTCATTCAGGTTTAGTAGCTTCTTCCTTATATTTCTCAAAATTCTTGTAAATTCCTGGGGAAAATGCCAGCAACAACTCCCAAGTATTTGATCCAATCTACATTATTATTTTATTTTCCAGTGTCAACTTCTCCCACTACAAAATCGCCAACTTCCATTGTCTCAGGTTTAGTAACTTCCTGTTTATATTTTTTCAAAAATCCTTTAAATTCTAGGTGATTTTATTTTTAAATCCTTCAAATTCCTGGCGATGTCCACTCATTCATCATTTTTAGTGACGAAAGAAGGGGGACATTTATATAGTCATTTTAATTGTTATACATAGTGATTCTAAAATTATTTGCCATAGTCCATAGATACAAATGGGAGTGTGACCTTTAAAAAGTTATTCAAATTTTAAATGTGTTTATACATATATAAACTGATTTAGTACTTTCCTTATTGGTTATTAGTAAGGTTTACCTGGGATACTCTTGATGCATTTAGCACAGTGCCCAGTATATAGTAAGCTCTTAGAGATAGCTAACATGACTTATTCAACATTTAATGTTAGGAAAGAGGAAGGTCCATGTATGTTTGCTAATATGTTTGTTTGCTAATACACATTTGTTTGTTAATATGTATGCTTTGTGTCATCAACTTCACTATTTTATTCCTTTCAGAAGTGATCTGTTGACACCTTTACTGAGAATGTTTCTATTGCAGGACTCTTTCATTTTCCAGAATGCAACCAGTTTGAGTATTCTCTTACAGTTCTGGAGGCCAGCACCTAAAATAAATCCATAGAGCTGTGTTCCTTCTGGAGGCTCCAGGGGAGCAGGGGTTTTCTTTCTCTTTCCAGCTTCCAGGGGCTGCCTCCATCCTTTCGCTCATGGCCTCCTTCCTCTACCTCCCAGGCCAACAGCATAGCATTTTCAAATATCCTTCTTCTGTCTGCTTTAACCCTCTTGCTTCCCTTTTATAAGGACCCTTGTGATGACATTTAAGGCCCACCTAGATAACCCAGGATAATCTGTCCATCTCAAGATTCTTAATCGCATCTGCAAAGCCCTTTTACCATTACAGGCAACATTCACAGGCTTCAGGGATCAGAACATGGATATCTTTGAGAGGTCATTACTCAGCCTACCACATCTTTCCACATAGATTCTCAAAGTTCTAGCTGAGCCTGGTGAGGGAGTGCATTACCATTAGGGTCCAGTTGAGTAGCAAGTGCTTCCTTTAACAGAAAAGGTGAAAGTTGTCCACTTAATAAAGAAAGAAAAAAATTGTATGTTGAAGTTGCTAAGATCTAAGTTAAGAAGGAATCTTCTGTCAATGAAATTGTGAAGAAGGCAAAAGAAATTTGTGCTAGTTTTGCAGTCACACTTCAAACTGCAAAAGTTACAACCACAGTGCATGCTAAGTGCTTAGTTAAGAGGGGAAAGGCATTAAATTTGTGGGTGGAAGATGTGAACAGAAATGTGTTCTAATTGATAGTGATCAGGTTTGGTACTATCTGAGGTTTCAGGTATCCACTAATGTCTTGGAACATGTCCCCCACAGACAAGGGGGTGACTACTGTACGTTTAAAATAAGCATTTATATATTGGAGATTAAATCTCCCATCTTATTATTGCTTTTTTAGTTGTCCCACAAATAAAGCAAACAAAGTAAAGTTTTAGGCAAGATTCATTTCTAAAGATATTTTATTATGAAAAAGAAGTTTGCTCTACCATAAAATATAGCAATTCAAATTTTTTAATCCTAATAATATAATCCTTTTATTTTATATAATCCTCAAAATATATAAAATAAAAGATGGACAACATTATAAAAAGAAATAGACAAATGTACATTAAATAAAATACTTTAACACAACTCATTTAGTATCTGGTAAAACAAGTAGTCCTCCAAAAAATCAGTAAGTACCTTGAAGATCTGAATAAATATTAACAGATTGGATTCACTGACCGACATGGTTTGGCTCTGTGTTCCTACCTAAATCTCATGTTGAATTATAATCCCCTGTGTGGGAAGCAGGACCTGGCAGGAGGGGACTGGATCATGGTAGTGGTTTCTAATGGTTTAGCACCACACCCATTGTACTGTCTGGTGACAGAGTTCTCACAAAAACTGATTGTTTAAAAATATATTGCACCGGTGGAGTGTGGTGGTTCACATCTGTAATCCCAACACTTTGGGAGGCTAAGGAGGGCAGATCATGATGTCAAGAGATCAAGACCATGCTGGCCAACATAGTGAAACCCCATCTCTACTAAAACACAAAAGAATTAGCCAGACGTGGTGATACGTGCCTATAGTTCCAGCTACTCAGGAGGCTGAAGCGGTGGAATCACTTGAACCCTCAAGGCAGAGGTTGCAGTGAGCCGAGATTGCGCCACTGCACTCCAGCCTGGGTGACAGAGAAAGACTCCGTCTAAAAAAAAAAAAAGAAAGAAAAGAAAAAAACAGTATGTAGTACCTTCCCCTTCACTCTTCTCTTCCTGCTCCGGCCATGTGAAGACTGCGCTGGCTTCCCCTTCACCTTCCCATGATTGTTAAGTTTCCTGAGCCTCCCCAGCCATGCTTCCTGTACGGCCTGCAGAACTGTGAGTCGGTTAAACCTCTTATCTTTATAAATCATCCAGTCTCAGGTAGTTTTTTATAGCAGTGCAAGAATTGACTAACACACTGACATACCCACAGCACTATACTACTACTGCAGTACACACATATTTTATGAGTGTACATGCTACCGTTACTACAGTTGACCATATGCTGCACCATAAAACAAGCCTCACTCAATTTCAAAACAAAAATGGATAATAAATATACAGCTAAAATTCCTCAAATGTTTGTAAATTATGAAAAACACTTCTAAATAAACCATGAGTCAATGAAGAAATCACAATAGCAACTATCAAAATACTTTAGAGAAAGAAAATATAAAAACTTGTAATATGCAGCTAAATCTATGCTTAGAATAAAAATAATAGTCACGTTTATTTTAGAAACTATGACAAGATGATAATTTTTTAAAATCTCAGTAGCCATTACAAGAAATTATCATTTTTTTAAAGAACAGAACAGCAAGTAAATTTAAAGAAAACAGCAGTAAGAATAAAATAAAAATAAGATCAGAAACAACAAAGCCAAAAGTTGATTCTTTTAAGTCTAATAAAATTGTCCTCTGGCCTCAATCTACCCTCCATAATTTGAATTAATTAGTGGAAGGTGTGGGAAGGAATCAAAACAAAAAAAAAAAAGAAGAGATTTCCAAAGCTAAAGTAAAATGCTATTTTTTTCAACAGATATATCTTCTTGATTAGATACTGTTTGACTCCAACTGTAATTTTTGTTACTTTAGGTTAAATCTACCAGGCCTTAAGGGGCCTAGCTGAGTCTAGTATTTAATTTGAAATATCAATGAGAAAATACGTGCTTCTTTATGGTATACCTTTAATTGTTGAGCTTTGTTCGCTCTGTGTGCTCAGATTTCCAACATTGGTGACTGCTGCTGAGGGCCAAAGAGGAGAAGTGTAGTCCCGCTGGATCTGAGTGCCCACTGAGCGTGAAGGTGGATGGTAAAATGCATGAGTGCCTCTTGTTACAAGAAAGTATGAGAAATGAGGATGGGAGAGACAAAGCCACAGCACAGGCACTTACTGATTAACTACAATTTGAAGCTGTGAAATTGCAGCTACCGCTTTAATGAAAGATGGTATAAATGGCTTAGTTGCCTTCAAACTAGAAGAGATTTTTAAATGGATGGATGCTGATTTTTTTTAATAGAACCTATTTCTAAGGCATCTTTTAAACCAGGGGTCCTTAACCCCTTGGCCATGGACCAGTAGTGGCCCGTGGCCTGTTAGGAACCAGGCAGCCCCGTATGAGGTGAGCGGCCAAGCATTACTGCCTGAGCTCCACCTCCTGTCAGATCAGTGGTGGCATTAGATTCTCAAAGAAGTGCAAACCCTACTGTGAACTGTGCATATGAGGGTCTGGGTTGCATGCTTCCTATGAGAATCTAATGCCTGATAATCTGAGTGGAAGAGTTTCATCTCAAAACCATCCTCCTGCACTCTCCATTCATTGAAAAATTGTCTTCCACAAAACCAGTCCCAGGTGCCAAAAAGGTTGGGAACACTGTTTGAAAGGAATCAATCTCTTTGCTATTATTATTGTTGTTGTTGTTGTTAAGATGTAGTCTTGCTCTTTCACCCAGGTTGGGGTGCAGTGACACAATCTTGGCTCACTGTAACCTCTGCCTCCTGGGTTCAAGTGATTCTCCTGCCTCAGGCTCCTGAGTAGCTGGGACCATAGGTGCATGCCACCATGCTCTATTAATTTTTTGTATTTCTAGTAGGGACAGGGTTTCACCATTTTGGCCAGACTGATCTCAAACTCCTGATCTCAAGTGATTCACCCTCCTCAGCCTCCCAAAGTGCTGGAATTACAGGCATGAGCCACCACACCCGGCTCCCTTGGCTACTATTGAAGTATTCTTTTTCTTTTGTGATCACATCTATGAAGTATATTGGAGAGAAAGAGGAAGTAGAATGAGAATTTTGATATGGCACGGTGGTTTATACTTGTAATCCCAGCACTTTGGGAGGCTGAGCTGGGCAGATTACCTGAGGTCAGGAGTTCAAGACCAGCCTGGCCAACATGGTAAACACAATCTCTACTAAAAATATGGATGTGGTGGCAGGTGCCTGTAATCCTACCTACTCAGTAGGCTGAGGCGGGGAGAATTGCTTGAACCTGTGAGACAGAGGTTGCAGTGAGCCGAGATCATGCCACTCTACTCCAGCCTGGGTGACAGAGCCAGACTTTGTCTCAAAAAAAAAAAAAAAAATAGAATGGTATTTTCTCCATTAACTTCAGTGCTGCTGTGGTCTTGATCCCCAGATCAATGCAATGCTCCTGAATGGCTTCCATTTGCCAGGCCTATCAACCTAACTGATGACTCTGAGTTTCCCGTTGGGACATATTTGAAATACAAATGCCGCCCTGGTTATGACGGAAGGCCGTTTTCTATCATCTGCCTAAAAAACTCAGTCTGGACAAGTGCTAAGGACAGATGCAGACGTAAGTAACTCTGGAGTGGGAACCCCTCTGTTCGTCACACATCTGTAAGATCTGATTCAGTTTGTTCAAATTTTGTAACTGAGTTATATATGACAATTAGTTTACCAAGGTGCAATACATATGAGAATTATTCTTGTAGATCATACTTTGTTAAACGGCTTTGAGTTCCTGGTGCTCATTACAGGTTTATTTCATGAGAAACAGTCATCACAGGATATGATTGAGGGAAAATCCCCATTCACTGAGGGTCTCCCATTTTTATGACTAAAACTAAGTAATGAATGACTTGGGACAAGAAAGAAGTGGATTAAATAACCAAAAGATGAGACAGTCTTGGGTTTTGAAATCTTTGGATTATGCCAGTTGAAGTGAATTACAGATAATAACAGTTTATTTATCTGGGAGGCATAATATGGGGATGAAACAGATCTGAACAGGAAGTTTTTTTGAAAGGGAGCTGATCCTGAAGCAGTCTGGTGAGTTTCCTCAACGTGGCAAAATCTATGGAACCATCAGAACTGCATGTATTCTTCAGTAAGCTATAGGCAGGTTGAGACGTTATATACTAAAACAAAGATTTCAGTTTACTCTACTTGGCTCCAAAATTCTGTTTCTTCCCGTAGGTAGATCATGTCGTAATCCTTCAGAACCTGTGAATGGCATGGTGCATGTGATCAAAGACATTAAGTTTGGATCCCAAATTAATTATTCTTGTAATAAAGGGTGAGTTGGCAGCAACATCTCTTGGTTCAAGAGCCATACTGCCTTCTAGTCACATCTCAGAAAGCTAGTCACATCTCACAACTAAGCTATTAACATATTTTCTTCAAAGGCTTGAACACAGGTGTTTAGCTCCTAACTGAAATGAACAAAGGTATAACAAGATCAGGAGAAAATCATCTGTATCCTTGCTGGAAACTGAGGCAGTGCATATATGAAAAGTGTGGCATTCATTGGGTGGGAAGGAAGAAAATGGGGGAAGAGTATAGTCAAAGCACACAAACAGCCCTAACCCAGAGTAGACATTGCTGGAAGAAAGGGCAGGCCATTGAGCAGCTGTGTGAGAGAAATCTTAATGGCCCTAACACAAGTAGTTTGCTAGGACTGCTGTAACCGAGTACTCCAAAACGGGCGGCTTAATACAAACAAAGTTTTTGGAGTTCTGTTCTGGAGGCTGGAAGTCCAAAATCAAGGTGTTGGCAGAGCCATGCTCGCTCCAAAACCTGTAGAGGTGGATCCCTCTTTGCTTTTTCAGCTTCAGGAGCCCCAGGCCTTCCTTGGCGTGTGGCAGCAGAACTCCAGTTTCTGTCTCTGTCCTCACATGGCCGCCTTCCCTCTGGGTCTGTGCCTGCACATGCTGTTCTCTTGACTGTGCATGTCTGTGTCCAAAGTTCTCTCTTTCAATAAGGACACCAGTCATATTGGGTTAGGAACCACACTAACGACCTCATCTGAACTTGATTGCCTCTGCAAAGACCATATTTCCAAATAAGGTCACACTAATAAAGACTGGGGATTAAGATGTCAATATCAGGGGTGAAGGGGACACAATTCTCATTCATTGCTGGTAGGAATGCAAAATGGAACCATAACTTTGAAAGACAGTTTGGCATTTTTTTTTAATAAAACTAAACATACTCTACGATCTAGCAGTTATCCTCCTTGGTATTTATCCAAAGAATTGAAATCTCATGTTCACACACACATACAAAATCTGCACACAGATGTTTATAACAGTTTTATCCATAATTCCCAAAACTTGGAAGCAATCAAGATGTCCTTTAGCAAGGTAATGGATAAACTGTGGTACATCCATACAATAGAATATTATTCAATACCAAAAAGAAATGAGCTACCAAGCCATGAAAAGACATAGAGGAACCTTAAATAATGACCCTTCTTTCACTATTACTAAGTGAAAGACACCAAGCTGAAAATGCTACATAACATATGATTCCAACTATATGCCATTCTGGAAAAGGCAAAACTATGGAGACAGTAAAAAGATCAGTGGTTGTTGGGAGTTAGGGAAGAAGAGGGGATGAATAGGCAGAGCACAGAGGATTTGCACAGTAGTGAAACTACTCTGTATGATGCCATAATAGTAGGTACATGTCGTAATAAATGTATCCAAAGTCTTATGATGTACAATACCAAGAATGAACCCTAATATAAACTATGGACTTAGGGTGACCATGATGTGTCAGTGTAGGTTCATCAGTTGCAAAACATGTACCACCCTGGTGAAGGATGTATATAATAGGGGAGGCTATCCATGTAGGGACAGGGAGTATATAGGAAATCTCTTTATCTTCTGTTCATTATTGCTGTGAACCAAAATCTGTGCTAAAACAAAAGTCTATTTTCTTTTTAAACTGCATAAAATGTAAATACACAGGAATATGTGCCTAAACAGACATGCACACAAATAAGTACAGGTAAAATCGGAAGTCTGAACAAAATTGGTGGATCACATCTGTCTCAATATCTTGATTTTGATGTTGTACTATTGTTTTGCAGAATGTGATTATAGGGGAAAATTGAGTAAAGTGTACCTGGGATCTCTGTACTCTTCCCTACAACTGCATGCAAGCCTGATTATCTCAAAATAAAAAGCATTTTTTTAACTTCCTACTAAATTTCCAAGGGGATGGGTTTCCTACCAAAGAATTGTATATTGTGAAATTAAATAATTAAAACTTATAGATGGGGGAACTTTCAGTGATTCTGAGCCGTGAGGGGACTGTGGCTATGCAGCCTGAGTCATGCAGCAGGCAGCTGTAACTTCTGCCTTTTTCTCCTGTAAATAGTTAAAACCAAATGGCACCAGAGATAAGACCCCCTCAGATCACTACCCCTTTTCAGAGAGTAATAAAGTAATCTTCCTTGGAATGTAGCAATCTATAACCAATCAAAGTGCTGTAACTATGCATGGTCTCATATGGAAAATGTAATCCTGCTAAAAATTTCTCTGTCTCTGCCCATGTAAGTGAGACCTTACGTTCTCCACTTTGGAGTGCTGACCTCATTCATTTGGAGTTGGTGTCTTGTAGGTGGCTACCCTTAGCTTTATGGTCAAATACACTCTATCCTTAAATATATTTTCTGAATCTCATGATTTAAGGTTGAAAACGTGCTAACCTAAATAATTCACAGGATTTGTTTTTTATTTTATTTTTTCCTAACCCATCATCCTGGTTCAAGGCACATAAATTAAGACAGAAAATGGAAATGGGACTCATATCCCAGGCTTCACTGTCTCACTCTGGGTCCTGGGGAGAAGACTCCCAAAAGTCTAGACACAGTTATCCACATGCCATATGAATCATGGCTTCTCCTGAACTATGGCTTAACTTTATGAACCCACAACTCTCTCTTCCCCAGGAGATCCAAAAAGATAGGGTAGGATGTAAAGGCTTCAATCTGTTCAAATGATTATGAAAGTCCCTGGCTCCCTTTAAAATAAGTACCATGGGTTTTATCTCTTTGCCTTACTTCCTCATAAACATTCTGAATGAGAAAAGTTCAAACCATTATTTGTTCAATTACGTAATCTACTTTGGGAGACAAGTTCAATAAATTTAAACATTCTTTTATCTGTTCCCCTTGATCAGTGAACATAAAGTTATCTTTTGACTCATATTTAATATGTTCAGTACTACAACGCTGAACAATAGTATGGAGGAAAAAATGCCAACTTAAGTTTGAACTTGCTTCACCATTCCTATCCCCACCTCCATGATTAGAAAATCAAAAGAACATTTTGAGAAATAACCTCAGTGAGGTCAAAAGCCAGAAGAGACTCCAGGATCCCTCGTTTCTAAGACAAATAGGCAGAAGAGGGTACACATATAGGATTGCAGCCCTTCTTCACTTCATTTGTTCACATCCTTCATGCTTGTGTGTATGTCTGTTGGCAGTGCAATTGAGAATGCTTTCATTTTGGTGTTATACTAGAAGGCATTAGAAAGCAAAATGAGGCCAGCATGGTGGCTCATGCCTGTAATCCCAGCACCTTGGGAGGGGGAGACAGGCAGATCATCTGAGGTCAGGAGTTCAAGACCAGCCTGGTCAACATGGTGAAACCCTGTCTTTAATATAAATACAAAAATTAACTGGGCGTGGTGGCGTGTGCCTGTAATCCCAGCTACTTGGGAGGCTGAGGCAGGAGAATCGCTTGAACCTGGGAGATGGAAGTTGCAATGAGCTGAGATCGTGCCATTGCACTCCAGCCTAGGTGAGAAGAGTGAAACTCCATCTCAAAAATAATAACAAAACAGTCAAAATGATATTGAAGCCATTAATAATTACAACATAATCACTACTCTAATGTAACAGTGCGTCAAGTGTCTTCAAAAGCACGCACTGTTCTCTCGCTATTCATTTGATCTCCATTTGGCACTGTTTTGTTGCTTGAATAAAGCTTTATGCTGCTAGGTTTTCCCACATATTCATAAAGCAAAGTTCTCAGCTCTACCTGTAACCATGACTGTTATTTGACATTGCTTCCTTCCTTCATGTGTAGTACTACCAAGTTTGTCCAACCCTCACTATGGCCAGTTAGGTGCAACCATCTATCACAACAGAGAGTCTCAGGTGAAGTAAAGCAAATGTCACGAATTCTTCCAAATGTATGGCACACTTTGAACAGTTTGAGACATACTAATTGAGAATTGCTGACTTAAACATTTCAAGTACAAAATAAGTGTTCAATTCTTTTTGGTCAGCTTAGATTTCCTTTGTTTCTAGTTATGAATAATTTTCTTCTTTCTCTTTCTTTCCTTCTATCTTTGTCTCTCTTTCTCTTTCTTTCTTTCCTTCTTTGTTTCTTTCCCTCTTTCTTTCTTTCCATCTTGCTTTCTTTTTCTTTCTCTTTCTTTCTTTCCCTCTTTCTTTCTGTCAGCTTACATTTCCTTTGGTTCTAGTTATGAATCATTTTCTTCTTTCTCTTTCTTTCCTTGTTTCTTTCTTTGTCTTTCTTTCTTTTCTTTTCTTTTTCTTTCTTTCCTTCTGCCTGTCTCTTTTTCTTTTTTTTGACATGAGGTCTTGCTTTGTTGCCCAGGCTGGAGGGCAGTGGCATGATCAATGCTCACTGTAGCCTCAGCCTCCCAGGCTCAAGTGACCTTCCTGCCTTGGCCTCCTGAGTAGCTAGCACTACAGGAATGTGCCATCATGTCTGGCTTTTTAAATAAAGTTTTTGTCGAGACAGGGTCTCACTATGTTGCCCAGACTGGACTTGAACTCCTGAGCTCAAGCAATCTTCCTGCCTCAGCCTCCCAAAGTGCTGGGATTATAGGCATGAGGCACTGTGAAATGGCTACTTTGATGAATCTTACTGATAAAAGCCCATCCATGCATCCATACATTAATACTTGCAAAGCATAGAAAGACATACAACAGGACTACATGCACATATACATCAGTATATATATGACAGCTTCCCTGCACTCAAGAAGCTTGTGTGACCTTTTTTAAAAATGTGAAACTTATAGGAAAAACTGTAATTCATCTTTGATTTATATAAAAATGTGTCATAATAAAGAAGATAAAGCCCATCCAACTGAGAAGACATGGAAAAGAAAATCAAAAAGTCCCAAGAAGAATGTGAAATTTGGGAAGGTAATAGATCATCCTTCGATAAGTGGAAAATGTCCCTCTGAATTCTATAAGAGTGCAATCTCTGGAAGCAGTGATTTAAGTGAGTAGTTGACTGGACCTCTTTAGAGTTTAACATTCCTTATTATTTGCCTCTAGATACCGACTCATTGGTTCCTCATCTGCCACATGTGTCGCCTCAGGCAATACTGTCATTTGGGATAATAAAACACCTGTTTGTGACAGTGAGTTGAAATATCCCTTTCTATTTCTTTTATCGATACATTCTAATTTTTCTCTGGAATAATAAAAATCTTAACCAAATTCCTTCTGTGCAATTTGTCCTTCACATGGTTGAAGACAGCTTTAGTGTTCTCAAATATTCCTCTGGGGTTCCTGGCAACTCTTTCCTTAAGTTCTTCCTTATCCTGGAATATGTCTTTTCAATTCTGAGGGCTTAAGTACATAAAAGCCTTCAAACTTGATTTTACTCCAATAAATTTGAAATTATGTTGGTTCTACCACCTCTAGTATAATAATCAACCTGCTTGGCAAATCAGTAAAGATTTTTTAAATTGATGCTCTTCAAGATTAGTGAAGCTGCGGAAGAATCTGGATTCCATGTACCACGAGATCAACACAACCTCTTGAAAGGCACCATACACTATAAACCTCAGAAGTGGACATATATTTTGATCTACTTCTTAGAATTGATACTTAGGAAATAAACACAAACTTCTTAAAGCAGTTTGGTATAAACTTTTCATTGCAGCATTATTTATATTAGTTAAAATGTTAGAGTAACCTAAATATTTTAAACTATGGTTTGGAAATGATCTACTAGAAAGAAAGAGATATTTTCAAAATGACCACTATAAATAATTCCCTAAGAAATATACAATAGCTTTGCAGAATTAAAAAACAGTATATCTATATACTGGCATCTTATTCAGCCATAAAAATGCATAAAGAAGCACTTAATGGCTAGAAAGAAATGTGTTTTATGCAGAAAAAGAATCAGATGAACAGCATGTATGGCAAGATCTCATTTTATTAAATAATACACCTATGTAGTGGAGGGCCAGGCTAAGGCTGAGAGAAATACAGTGTATAACATCTTTGTCTTACTCTTCCCTTTGGATAACTTGGGGATTTCTTTTCTTTTCTTCTTGGTATTTAAAAATTTTGTTACTTTTACTAGAAAGTTTATGAGCTTCAGAATCTAAGTTTATGAATGACATTGGTCACACATTTATTGCTGTTTATACAGTTTAAGAAACAGTTTTGCTATTTTGTAAAACAAATTGGGAAACTTTCATCTTATTTGAAATGTTTAATAAGATAACATGGAATTGGAATAAGAATTTTCTTGGAAATATGATAAAATATTATTAGTAAAATAGAGACAACAAACAAAATAATACACCTATACCTACACTTATACCTATACCTATACCTATATTCTCTGTTTCTAGTTCTGTAAACTCTCTATATCCAAATGCTGGCAAATGGCTTTAAGTCTTCTTGGAGAAGGCTAGGGGAAGATTTACAATACATGCTTCAGACTGTGTGTGTAGCATGGTGTTTCCTCAAAAGGATCCAGTCTCCCATCCATTCATGCTGCTCTGAGTCTATAAACTATTCAAGTCCAGGAATTGTTGATAACAATAAACTTCTTTTGCAATGATTCAAGTCAGAATTCTATTCACTTGACCTAAATCTCTTCTGCTTATACAAATCAAATCACACTTTAGTCGGCTATCCGTCTACTTTGGTTTTAGAGACTCCATGATCAATTAGCCAGTAACAAAGTTCTCTTCAGTCAAATCATTCTGACTGCCATTTCAACTCTAATACCCATTACAAGAACCCCCATTGTCTGTGAGAATTAAGTGCTGCCCCTTGGACTCTGCCACCCTGAGGTCCTTCGATCCCCAAGTGAATTCAGAGAACCCAGTTCAATGGCAACAGTTTCCACCATCATTCCCAGCCTACAGAGAATGAGCCGTCACAGAGGATGCTGAAACTTCCCATGTGAATGTATTTCTCAAGCCTGGGGTCAAAGATCTATCCTCTGAACCCTTCGCTCCTGCACTGTGCTTCACCAACTCTATCCAAGGATGACCTTCAGAGTGGAATGGCTGTTGTTTAACTTCTGCCTGTCAAATATCAGGCTAATTTCTCATGCTGTAACCCTAGTCCAGAACCATACAGAGAAATTGGTCTGGAAAACTTAATTCCAGATTAGCCTGGTTGACACTTTACCAAACCACCAGATAATTATAATTTTATTTAACTCTTTGTCTTCTCTTTGTTTCCTTCCTTCCTTCCTTTCTGCCTCCTTCCTTCCCTCCCTCCCTCTCTTCCTTCCTTCCTTCCTTCCTTCCTCTTTCTTCTTTACCACACTGGCTAGGACCACCAGTATAACATTGAACATTGGTAGCAATAGATGCCATCCTTGACTTGTTCCACAACTCAAAGAGAAAGATTAAAACATTTCACCATTAATCTGGTGTTTACTGTAGGCTTTTTGTAGATAACCATTTTTTAATTAAGGACATTCTCATATATTCTTCATTCTTAAAAATTTTTGGTCTTTGAATCATGTTGAAGTTTATCAAACACTTTAGTTACATATATCAATGTAACCATATCTGTTTCTTTTTTTTCTGTTAATGTAACAAATTGTTTTGAGTATATTTTTGAAAGGCAAATGATTTTGAACTTTAACTTAACATTCTTAAAATAAATCAACTTGGTCATAATATTTAATCATTTTTATATATGGCAAATATGCTTTTATAATACATTTTGGATTTCTATTAAAGTACAATTTATGTATCATAAAAGTTGCTTTTTTAAAATTACACAATTCTGTGGTGTTTAGTATAGTCACAAATTTATGTGTTGTGGTCTGAGTCTTTGAGCCTACCCCAAACCTGTATGTTGAAATCCTTACCCATAAGGTTATGACATGAGGAAGCGCGGCCTTTGAAGGTGATTAGGTCATGAGAGCAGAGCCCTCACAAATGGGATTAACGTCCTAATAAAAGAGGCCCAGAAGAGCTCCTTTGCCCCTTCCACCAGGGAGGAAATGATGAACCTGCCAAAGCATTGGTCATGAACTCCCCAGCCTCCACAACTATGAGAAATAAATTTCTGTCGTGTGCAATACTATAAAACAGCTTATAGTATTTCATTATAGCAGCCCAAATAGACTAAAACATTAGGCAACCAGGACCGCTAATTAATTACAGAATACTTTCATCATCCCATTCCTATTTTAGAGATTAGGCTGTAATTTTCTTTCTTGTAATGTCCTTATAAGATTTTTAAGGACATTATGAAACACTACCAGCTGGCTTTATAAGACTGTCATAAGGTATCAAACTTATGACAGTCTTATAAAGCCAGCTGGTAGTGTTTCATGTATGTGTTTCCTTGTAAGGGTTTATGTAAGATTGTTATTATTTCTTCTTTAAATGTTTTAAAAAATTCACCAGAAACACCCTATGGCCTGGAGTTTACTTTGTTGGGAGGTCTTTTTTTTTTTCAACAATTTTACTATACCATGTAGATTTTTCACTTAAGTATAACATATAAGTAAAGTGCACAAATTTTAATTAGGCAGTTCAGTGAAGTTTTGCAAAGTAAATGCATCCATGTACATGGCACTCAGATTAAGATATAGAACATCAACAACCCAGAAGCCTTTCTGATGCCCTTTCTCACTTACCTTCCCAAAGTAACCATTATTCTGATTTATAACACTAATAATTAGTTTTGCTGCTTCCTAAATTTTATATTAAAGGAATCAAAACATAGGTACTCTTTTGTGTCCAGCTTCTGCTCAGTATTACATTTGGAAGAGTCACTTTTGTTGCTGCATGAAGGATTGTTAGGTCTTTTTTATTATTAAGTTGCATTTCATTGATTATCTTGAATACCTTTTCATATGTTTGTGAAGTGCCTATTCCAAACTTTTGCCTATTATTTCCTAGTTTGTCTATTGTTTTATTGTTTTGTAGAAGTTCTTTAAATATTCTCATATTTTCTAATAAATATAACACAAATATTTTCTTTCAGGCTATGGCTTTTCTTTTCCCTTCTTAATGATGTCTTTTATTGATGGAAGTTCTACATTTTAATAATATTCGATTTATGGATTTTTTTTTTCAGTCACTGCTTTTTTTATTCTACTTAAGCAGTTGAGCCAGGAGAGGTGGCTCATGTCTATAATCCCAGCACTTTGGGAGGCCAAGGCAGGAGGACTGCTTGAAGCCAAGAGTTTGAGACCAGCCTGGGCAACAAAGCGAGACCTTGTCTCTATAAAAATAAAATAAAATTAGCTGAGCTCAGTGGCACATGCCTGTAGTCCCAGCTAGTTGGGAGGATGAGGTGGGAGGATCCCTTGAGCACAGGGGTTCAAGGCTGCAGTGAGTTATGATGGTGCCACTGCACTGCAGCCCAGGTGACAGAGTGAGACTGTTTCTTATGGATAGGCAGTTGATCTAATATCATTTATTAAAAAGACTATGCCTTGCATACTGCAACGCACTAGCACCATGTCCATAAGTCAGGTGACCTTATATGTGGATCTCATTCCAGAGAGGTTCTATTCCATTGGTTTATTTGCCATACATTAGTTGTTGTTGTTTTTTTTTCATACTATAATGGCAAATAAACTATAGCATTACATTAAGATTTTACATCTGGTGGCATATATCTTTTTTATATATATTTATGGAGGCTTGCTCTGTCACCCAGGCTGGAGTGCAGTGGTGCGATCTTGGCTCTCTGCAACCTCCGCCTCCTGGATGCAAGCAATTCTCCTGCCTCAGCCTCCAAAGTAGCTGGGATTACAGGCAACCACCACTAGGCCCAGCTAATTTTTGTATCTTTAGTGGAGACAGGGTTTCACCATGTTGGCCAAGCTGGTCTTGAACTCCTGACCTCATGATCCACCCGCCTCGGCCTCTCAAAGTGCTGGGATTACAGGGGTGAGCCACCTCACCTGGCTTTTTTTGTTTGTTTGTTTTTGAGATGGAGTCTTGCTCTGTCGCCGAGGCTGGAGTGCAGTGGCCAATCTCAGCTCATTGCAACCGCCACCTTCCGGGTTCAAGCGATTCTCCTACCTCAGCTTCCTGAGTAGCTGGGACTACAGGTACGCACCACCACACCTGACTAGTTTTTGTATTTTTAGTGGAGATGGGGTTTTACCATGTTGGCCAGGCTGGTCTCGAGCTCCTGACCTCGTGATCTGCCCACCTCAGCCTCCCAAAGTGAAGGTATTACACACATGAGCCACTGCACCTGGCTGGCATATATCTTTTAACTATGCACTTCTTCAAGATTTACTTGGTGATTCTTGGCCCTTTGAATTACCATGTAAAATTTAGAATCAGCTTGTCAATTTCCACAAAAAGAATCCTTCTTGAATTTGTTTTGAGTTTCTATTGACTCAGTAGATCAGTTTGTGGCCACTAACAAATTTACAGTTTTGAAGTTTAAATTTATGAACATGATATATCCTCCCATTTTTGAAGTCTTTAATTTCTTTTAATAATATTTGTTAATTTATGTTATAAAAGTCATGTACATCTTTCATCATCTTTATTCCTATGTATTATTTTAAAATTTTCATTCTCTAATTATTTACTTCTTAGATATGCACCTGTTTCATCCTAGCTCCAGCAGTTTTTGTTAAATTTACTTATAAATTGAATAGTTTACCTGCATATTCTTTTGAATCTGCTGCATAATTATGTCATCTATGAATCTGGCAAAGTTTTTAAATCTTTTTCTTTCTTATGTCTTTTGTTTATTTCTCTTGCTTTATTGCATTGACTAGAACCTTCAGTACAATATTGGATAAAAGAGATGATACAAGGCTTTTAATAATTATCATAAATCATGATGTATGCTATAGTTTTTTGTCTGATATCCGCTTTATTTCTAATTGCTAAAAGATTTAACATAAATGATCATTCTAATTTATCACTCTGCATGTATTGAGATTATCATGTTTCTTTTTCACTCTGTTAATGTAATATATTACACTGATTGACCTTTAAAAGGCAAAAAAACTCTGAATTCCTAAAATCAACCTTTGTTGCTTGTGATGTGTTGCAGATGATTATCCTATGCGTGAGGTGTGTGTGTGTGTGTGTGTGTGTGTGTATGTGTATGTGTGTGTGCAGGATTGCTCATATTTTTAATGCAACACTGTAACATTGATGTAATATTTAAAATCAGTCAAGATAAACCTCACTTTGATCATTGTATCATTCCTTGGAAATATTGCTTGATTCAATCTCCTAAAATTTTGCTTAGAAAATTTGCATTTATGTTCTCAAGAGATCTTGGGTTATAATTTGCTTTTCTTTTAATTGTCCTTATTTGGTTTGGGCAGCAAGATTATGTTGGTCTCGTAAAATATGTTAAAATTATTAATTTTTTTCTAGTCTCTGGAATAATTTGTGTATCATTAATATTATTTTTCCTTTTATGTTTGGAAAAATTCATCAGGGAAGCAATCTGCACCTGAGGGATTTTGTTGTTGTTGTTGTTATCCAGTTTTAAATTACTGATTTAGTTTCTTTAACAGCTATAAAACTATTTATTATTTTGTATCTTATTGAATTAGTTTGGGTAAGTTATATTTTCCAAGGAATTTACTCATTTTTATTTAAATTTTCTATGTTATCAGCATACTGCTGTTTATTATATCCTCATATTACCTTTGGATATCTATAAGTTCTGTAGTGATACCTCTATGTTAATTAATTTCTGATACTGGCAATATCTTTTTGCTTCTTTTTCCTTGATTTGTTTTACTGGGGCTTTATCAATTTTACTAAGCTTTTCAAATAAGTGACTTTTAACTTTCTTGTTTTGTTCTTTAATGTATGACTATTTTCTTTTCTATTAATTTCTGCTTTATTATCTTTCTTCTACTTTCTTTAAGCTTTGTGTGCTGCTCCACTCCTAAATTCTTGATATTGATTAGATAATTTGTTTTCAACCTTTATTTTTCTAAGATATACATTTAACCTATACATTTTTCTCTAAAAGTTTTATTTACTTTCCACAATCTTTATATTTTTATTATCACTGTACATAAAAGTTTTTTAATTTCCCTTTTGATGTCTTCTTTGACCCCTATGCTATTTAGGAGGACATTGCTTAATTTCTAAATATTTAGATATTTTCTAGTTATTCTTTTATTAATTTAATCATTTGAGACATGTTTCATGGCCTAGAAAATTGGTAAAATGTTATGTATGCACTTGAAAAGAATGTACAGTTATTTTGTTTCACTTTCTAGAAATGTCATTTAGGAAAATTATTTAGAACAGTCTTTTTCATCCTTCTCCACTTATTCTCTCGGTTATCGAGAGGCATGGGTAAAATATCTGTATTAGTTTCTCAGGGCTGCTGTAACAAATGACCACAAACTTATGTCTTCAAACAAGAGAAACTTACTCTCTTAAGAGTTTGGAGGCCAGAACCCCACAGTTAAGATGTCCATAGGACTGGTTCCATCCGGAAGCTGTTCTGTGCTTCTCTCCGGGCTTCCTTCCAGTGGCTGCTGGCCATCTGTGATGTTCCCTGGCTGATAGATGCATTATCTCCTTCTCTGCCTCCATCTTCTCATTGCCTTCTCCTCTGTGTGTTTCCTTTGCTCCTCTGTCTCCTATAAAGACACTGGACGTGGATTTAGAGGCCACCCCGGCAATCCAAGAGGTTCTCAACTGAAGATCATTAACTTCGTTGTATCTACAAAGACTCTCCAAATTGGGTCACGTTCACAGGTTTCAGAGGTTAGGACATATATATTTTTTAAGGAGGACAGTGGTTATTCAACCCATTATAATTTCCAACTATAGATATGAATTTGTCTGTCTTCATCTTTGTTCTAGCAATTTTTAAATCATGAATTTTAAACATGTTATTAAATGGATAAAATGTTTGGTTTATTCTTTCTGCTGAATTGACTATTTTCTCATAATGAAATTCTCTCTCTACCTCTCATAATAATTCTTACCTTAAAATCTACTTTGTACATTAATATAGCTATATCAGCTTTCTTTCTTGTATTTATATTATGTTTTAAATCTTCCACTTTCAGCACTTCTTTGTCTTACATTTAAAGCTTGTATTTTATAAACATTATATAGTAAGGTTTTGCTGTTTTATTCAGTCTTTCTTCCTGCAACCTCCACCTCCCAGATTCAAGCAATCCTCCCACCTCAGCCACCTAACTGGGATTACAGGCCTGCACCAACATGCCAGGTTAATTTTTGAATTTTTAGTAGAGAGGGTGTTTTGCCACATTGGCCAGGCTAGTCTCAAACACCTGACCCTAGGTGACCTGCCCACCTCGGTCACTCAAAGTGCTGGGATTACAGGCATGAGCCACTGTGACAGGCCTGTATAACTTACTTTTTAAACTGTACTTTAGGTTATGGGATACATGTGTAGATCATGCAGGACTGTTGCATAGCTACATTCATGGCAAGGTGGTTTGCTGCCTCCATCCCCCCATCACCCACATCAGGCATTTCTCCCCATGTTATCTCTCCCCAACCTCCCCAATCCCACTGTCCCTCCCCAGCCCCACCGCCAACAGACCCCTGTGTGTGATGCTCCCCTCCCTGTGTCCACTTGTTCTCATTGTTAAACACCTGCCTATGAATGAGAACATTCGGTATTTGATTTTCTGTTCTTGTATCAGTTTGCTGAGAATGATGGTTTCTAGATTCATCCATGACCCTACAAAGATATGAGCTCATCGTTTTTGATGGCTACATAGTATTCCATGGTATATATGTGCCACATTTTCTTTGTCCAGTCAATCATAGATGGGCATTTGGGTTGGTTCTAGATCTTTGCTATTGTAAACAGTGCCACAATGAACATACGTGTGCATGTGTCTTTATAATAGGACAATTTATAATCATTTGGGTATATGCCCAGTAATGGGATTGCTGAGTCAAATGGAATTTCTATTTCTAGATCCTTGAGGAATCACCACACTGTCTTCCACAAGGGCTAAACGAATTTACACTCCCACCAACAGTGTAAAAGTGTTCCTATTTCTCCACATCCTCTCCAGCATCTGTTGTCTCCAGACTTTTTAATGATCGCCATTCCAAATGGCATGAGATGGTATCTTAATGTGGTTTTGATTTGCATTTCTCCAATGACCAGTTATGATAAGCATTTTTTCATATGTTTGTTGGCCGTATATATGTCTTCTTTTGAAAAGTGTCTGCTCATATCCTTTGCCCACTTTTGAATGGGTTTGATTTTTGCTTGTAAATCTGTTTTAGTTCTTTGTAGATTCTTGATATTAGCCCTATATCAGATGGGTAGATTGTAAACATTTTTTTCCCATTCTGTTGGTTGCTGGTTCACTCAAATAATTGTTTCTTTTGCTGTACAGAAGCTCTGGCGTTCAATCAGATCCTATTTGTCTATTCTGGCTTTTGTTGCCAATGCTTTTGGTGTTTTAGTCATGAAATCCTTGCCTGTGCCTATGTCCTGAATGGTTTTGCCTAGGTTTTCTTCTAGGATTTTTATGGCATTAGGTCTTATGTTTAAGTCTTTAATCCATGTGGAGTTAATTTTAGTGTAAGGTGTCAGGAAGGGGTCCAGTTTCTGCTTTCTGCACATGGTTAGCCAGTTTTCCCAACACTATTTACTAAACAAAGAATCCTTTCCTCATTGCTTGTTTTTGTCAGGTTTGTCAAAGATCAGATGGTTGTAGATGTGTGGCATTGCCTCTGAGGCCTCTGTTCTGTGCTATTGGTCTATATCTCTGTTTTGGTACCAGTACCATGCTGTTTTGATTACTGTAGTCTTGTAGTATAGTTTGAAGTCAGGTAGCATGATGCCTCCAGCTTTGTTCTTTTTGCTTAGGATTGTCTTGGCTATGCAGGCTCTGTTTTGGTTCCATATGAAGTTTAAGGTGGTTTTTTCCAGTTCTGTGAAGAAGGATATTGGTAGCTTGATGGGGATAGCATTGAATCTATAAATTACTTTGGGCAGTATGGACATTTTCATGATATTGATTCTTCCTAACCATGAGCATGGAATGTTTCTCCATCTGTTTGTGTCCTCTCTTATTTCCTTGAGCAGTGGTTTGTAGTTCTCCTTGAAGAGGTCCTTTACATCCTTTGTTAGTTATATTCCTAGATATTTTATTCTCTTTGTAGCAATTGTGAATGGGAGTTTGCTCTTGATTTAGCTCTCTGTTAGTCTGTCATTGGTGTATAGGAATGCTTGTGATTTCTGCACATTGATTTTGTATCTTGAGAGTTTGCTGAAGTTGCTTATCAGTTTAAGGAGATTTTAGGGTGAAATGTTGGGGTCTTCTAAACATACAATCATGTCATCTGCAAAAAGGGACAATTTGAGTTTCTGCTTTCCTAATTGAATACCCTTTATTTCTTTGTCTTGCCTGATTGCTCTGGCTAGAACTTCCAATACTATATTGAATAGGAGTGGTGAGAGAGGGCATCCTTGTCTAGTGCCAGATTTCAAAGGGAATGCTTCCAGTTTTGGCCCATTCAGTATGATATTGGCTGTAGGTTTGTCATAAATAGCTTTTATTATTTTGAGATACGTTCCATTGATACCTAGTTTATTGAGAGTTTTTAGCATAAAGGGCTGTTGAATTTTGTCAAAGGGCTTCTCTGCATCTATTGAGATAATCATGTGGTTTTTGTCTTTGGTTCTGTTTATATGGTGGATTACGTTTATAGACTTGTGTATGTTGAACCAGCCTTGTATCCCCAGGATGAAGCCTACTTGATCATGATGGATAAGCTTTTTGATGTGCTTTTGCAATCGGTTTGCCAGTATTTTATTGAAGATTTTTGCATCTATGTTCATCATGGATATTGGCCTGAAGTTTTCTTTTTTTTGTTGAGTCTTTACTGAGTTTTGGTATCAGAATGATGTTGGTCTCATAGAATGTTCTGGGAAGGATTCCCTCTTTTTGTATTGTTTGAAATAGTTTCAGAAGGAGTGGTACCAGCTCCTCTTTGTATGTCTGGTAGAATCCGGCTGTGAACCCATCTGGACCTGGACTTTTTTTGGTTGGTAGGCTATTAATTGCTACCTCAACTTCAGCCCTTATTATTGGTCTATTCAGGGTTTCAACTTCTTCCTGGTTTAGGCTTGGGAGGGTGCAAGTGTCCAGATATTTATCCATTTCTTCCAGGTTTACTGGCTTATGTGCATAGAGTTGTTTGTAGTAATCTCTGATGGTAGTTTGTATTTCTGTGGAATCGGTGGTGATATCCCCTTTATCAATTTTTGTTGCATCTACTTGATTCTTCTCTCTTTTCTTTTTTATTAATCTGGCTAGCAGTCTGTCTATTTTGTTGATCTTTTCAAAAAACCAGCTCCTGGATTTATTGATTTTTTGAAGGGTTTTTTGTGTCTCTGTCTCCCTCAGTTGTGCTCTGATCTTAGTTATTTCTTGTATTCTGCTAGCTTTTGAGTTTTTTTTATCTTACTCCTCTAGCTTTTTCAATTTTGATGACAGGGTGTCTATTTTAGATCTTTCCTGGTTTTTCATGTGGGTATTTATTGTTATAAATTTCCCTCTAGACATTACTTTAAATGTGTCCCAGAGATTGTGGTATGTTGTGTCTTTGTTCTTACTGGTTTCGAAGAACATCTTTATTTCTGCCTTCATTTCATTGTTTATCCAGTCAACATTCAGGAGCCAGTTGTTCAGTTTCCATGAAGCTGTGCGGTTCTGAGTTAGTTTCTTAATTCTGAGTTCTAATTTTATTGCACTGTGGTCTGAGAGATTGTTTGTTATGATTTCTGTTCTTTTGCATTTGCTGAGGAGTGATTTACTTCCAGTTATGTGGTCAATTTTAGAGTAGGTGTGATGTGGTGCTGAGAAGAATGTATATTCTGTGGATTTGGGGTGGAGAGTTCTGTAGATGTCTATAGGTTTGCTTGATCCAGATCTGAGTTCAAGTCCTGGATAATATTGTTAATTTTCTGTCTCATTGATCTGTCTAATATTGACAATGGAGTATTAAAGTCTCCCACTATTATTGTGCAGGAGTCTAAGTCTTTTTGTAGGTCATTAAGAACTTGATTTATGTATCTGGGTGCTCCTGTATTGAGTACATATATATTTAGGATAGTTAATTCTTCTTGTTGCATTGATCCTTTTACGATTATGTAATGCCCTTCTTTGTCTCTTCTGATCTATGTTGGTTTAAAGTCCATTTTATCAGAGACTAGGATTGCAACTCCTGCCCTTTTTTGCTCTCCATTTGCTTGGTAAATCTTCCTCCATCCCTTTATTTTGAGCCTATGTGTGTCCTTGCACGTGAGATAGGTTTCCTGAATACAGCACACAGATTGAGTCTTGATTTTGTATGCAATTTGCTAGTCTGTGTCTTTTGATTGGGGCATTTAGCCCATTTATCTTTAAGGTTAATATTGTTATGTGTGAATTTGAACCTGCCATTTTGATGCTAGCTGTTTGTTTTGCCCATTAGTTGATGCAGTTTCTTCATTGTGTTGCTGGTATTTACCATTTTGTATGTTTTTGGAGTGGCTGTCACTGGATTTTCTTTTCCATGTTTAGTACTTCTTTCAGGAGATCTTGTAAGGCAGGCCTGGTGGTGACAAAATCTCTCAGCAATTGCTTATCTGCAAAGGATTCTATTTCTCCTTCACTTATGAAGCTTAGCTTGGCTGGATATGAAATTCTAGGTTGAAAGTTCTTTTCTTTAAGGATATTGAATATTGGCCCCACTCTCTTCTGGCTTGTGGGATTTCTGCTGAGAGATCCACTGTGAGTCTGATGGGCTTCCCTTTGTGGGTAACCCAGCCTTCTCTCTGGCTGCCCTTAGCATTTTTTCCTTCATTTCAACACTGGTGTATCAGATGATTATGTGCCTTGGGGTTGCTCTTCGTGTGGAATATCTTTGTGGTGTTCGCTATATTTCCTGGACTTGAATGTGGTCCTGCCTTGCCAGGTTGGGGAGTTCTCCTGGATAATATCCTGAAGAGTGTTTTCCAGCTTGGATTCATTCTCCCCGTCATATTCAGGTACACCTATGAAACATAGATTAGGTCTTTTCACATGATCCTTTATTTCTTGAAGGCTTTATTTCTTTTCACTCTTTTTTCTCTAATCTTGCTTTCTGTTTTTATTTCATTGAGTTGATCTTCAATCTCTGATATCCTTTCTTCTGCTTAGTCAATTTGGCTATTGAAACTTGTGTATGCTTCGCAAAGTTCTTGTGCTGTGTTTTTCAGCTCCATTAAGTTGTTTATATTCTTCTCTAAGCTCATTCTTCTAGTTAAGTGTTTCATATAACCTTTTTTCAAGGTTCTTAGTTTCTTTGCATTGGGTTAAAACACATTCTTTTAGCTCAGAAAAGTTTGTTATTACCTACCTCCTGAAGCCTGCTTCCATCAAATCATCAGACTCATTCTCCATCCAGCTTTGTTCACTTGCTGGTGAGTTGTGATCCCTTGGAGGAGGAGAGGCATTCTGGTTTTGGGTGTTTTCATCATTTTTGTGCTGGTTTCTTCCCATCTTCATGGATTTATCTACATGTGGTCTTTGTAGTTGGTGACTTTCAGATGAGGTCTCTGCGTGGACATCCCTTTTGTTGATGTTGTAGCTATTTCTTTCTGTTTTTTAGTTTTCCTTCTAACAGTAAGGCCCCTCTGCTGCAGGACTGCTGGAGGTCCACTCCAGATACTGCTTGCCTGGGAATCACCCACAGGGGCTGCAGCACAGTAAGGATTGCTGCCAGTTTCTTCTTCTGTTATCTGTGTCCCAGAAGGGTACCTGCCAGATGTCAGCCAGAGCTCTCCTTTATGAGTTGCCTCTGGATCTATGGGGGTCAGAGACCCACTTGAGAAGATAGTCTGTCCCTTATCAGAGCTCAAGTGCTGTGCTGGGAGCATCATTGTTTCATTCAGAGCTGCTGGGCAGGTATGTTTAAGTCTGCTGCAGTGGAACTCATAACTGCCTCTTTTCCCAGGTGCTCTGTCCTGGGGAGGAGGGGCTTTATTTATAAGTTCCTGATGTGCTGCTGCCTTTTTTCAGAGATGCCCTGACCAGCAAGGAGGTAGCCTAGTCAGTCTGCCAGCAGAGGCATTGCTGAGCTGCCATGGGCTTTTCCCAGCTGCTGTGTAAACTTCCTTGTGGTTTTGTTTACAGAGGTACAGTCTGGCGGACTGCCTTGGTAATGGCGGACTGCCTCAGTAATGGCAGATTGCCTCAGTAATGGTGGACCACCTTGGTAACTGGGGACTGCCTTGGTAGTGGTAGACTGCCTCAGTAATTGCGGATGCCCCTCCCTCAACAGAGCTGGACTGTCCCAGGTCCAGCCGTGTTTGCTGCAAAACTCCGAATACAGAGCATTTCAGATTGCTGGTTTTCATGGAAGTAGGACTTGCTGAGCCAGATCATCTGGCTTCCTGCTTTCAACCCCTTCTTTTTCAATTGAATGGGTGGCTCTGTCTCCCAGGTGTTCCAAGTGCCAGTTGAAAAGGCCGCTCAAATTTGTGTGAGTTTTGTGTGGAAACCCACAGCGCTGCCTTAAACAGCTGTGCTGGAAGCTAGTGGTGGTTTTCGGCCCAGGAATCTTCTGGTGTGTGGGCGGGAAAAATTGTGGGAGAAGCACAGTATCTGAACCGGAGCACTGGAGTGGATGGAAAAGCCCCCGATGGCCTTTGCTGGGTAAGGAGGGGGTCCTCTGAGGATTTCACTTCCTGGGTGAGGCAGCATCCTACCTTGCCTTGGCTCACCCTTCTTGGGCTCCATTCACTTTGCAAACAGTCCCATTGAGATGCAGCTGGTATCTCGTTTGGAAATGCGGTGATAACTCACCCTCTGCATTGCTTTCATTGGGAACCGCACTCCAGAGCTGTTCCTATTCAGCCATCATGGATCCACCGCTTAGCTTTTTGAATCTGTAATTTAATGATGTCTTGCATTAGTAGTGGACAATTCTCAGTTACTACTTCTTCAAATGTTGTATATGCTCTGTTATATCTCTCCTCTCATTGTAGGACTTCACTTAAACATACTAGGCTTTATTCTTCTATGTCTTTGGTCTGTATATTTAACATGTATTTAGGGGTTTTTGTGGACTTTATGATCACTTTTACACAAATATCTTGTTATGATGTCAGACTTAGATTTGATTAAATCAGTTGTTAACTTTTATATCTTTTGTATTTTGTGAAACATTGAAATATTATTTGGAAGTATATGTTACTTGAAAGTTTGATAGAACTTATCTTTGACTTTTTTCCATTCTTACATGTTTCTTGGGCAATTCTAGCTTTCTACATCTTTTTGAATGAATATTGGCAATTTATATTTCCATTTATATCATTTAGATTTTCAAAATATTAATCCCCAGTAGTTTACAGCTTTATAAATATTACCATATTCATAAAAAATGTTTAAATTCTTTTTCATGCTGTGTATATTTGTGTTTTCTCTCTTCTCTTATAATTTGTCTTTTAACAAAGGTTTTTATATTTTACTTTTCTATAAAAGCTCACCTCAGTTAATAACAAAAAGGGAAATTAAGAAAGCAAGTGGAAAAGAGTAGGAGAAAACTGTATAAACTCTATAATACTATGATCAAAGGGCTATTTAAAATGAAAAGAATATAGATTGAGTTAAATGCATGCAAATATTATAGGAAATAATATAAGTAAGAAAGGCAGGACACATGACATTATGCCCACTGAAGTTACAATTTTGTAAAAATGTACCTACATGTTAGCAAAAATTAAAAGCAAATAATAAATGTAAAAATAGTTACAGTTTAGTGATTCATGAGATTTTTGTTATTCATTATTTAAATTCACTGTTATTTAACCTGCTCTTTCTTTTCCCAGTAATTCCCTGTGGGCTACCCCCAACCATCGCCAATGGAGATTTCACTAGCACCAACAGGGAGTATTTTCACTATGGATCAGTGGTGACCTACCACTGCAATCCTGGAAACGGAGGGAGAAATGCGTTTGAGCTCATGGGTGAGCCCTCCATATACTGCACCACCAAAGATGACCAAGCGGGCATCTGGAGTGGCCCGGCCCCTCAGTGTGTCATACCTAACAAATGCATGCCTCCAAATGTTGAAAATGGAATAATGGCATCTGACAACAGAAGCTTATTTTCCTTAAATGAAGTTGCGGAGTTCAGGTGTCAGCCTGGCTTTGTCATGAAAGGATCCCCCCGTGTGCAATGCCAGGCCCTGAACAAATGGGAGCCAGAGTTACCAAGCTGCTCCAGGGGTGAGTCTGACTGAGGCCTAGAAGGGCCCTGCAAAATGACATTAGTTGCTGCTGGATCAGGAGATTAGTATTTATTCAGGGAGAGGGATGTGTCATGAGCAGGGTCAGGGAGTAAATTTTCTAGGTAGTGAACATGAAATTCAGAAGGTGTGTGTGTGTGTGTGTGTGTGTGTGTGTGTGTGTGTGTGTGTGTGTATGTGTGTGTGTGTACATGCACATGTGCTGAAATCGAGAAGCAAAGCTAAACCTGGGCAAGGAATGTGATGTTTCTTTGGAGTTCTTATAAACAGATCTATCAATTACCTTTGAGTATAATAATTGCTTATAGGAAATCAGTGAGTTTTCTGGTCAGATACCATAATATAGGCTATGTGTGAATTTTAATTCTTAAAACAAAGTTATTAGGTAGTTACCAGTTTTTCTATGTTTGTCTGTTTTGTTTGCTTGAGAGAGGTTCTTGATCTGTCACTGAAGTTGGACTGCAGAGGTGAGATCATGGCTTACTGTAACTGCCACCTCCCTGGCTCAAGCAATTCTCCTGCCTGAGTCTCCCAAGCAGATGAGGCCACAGGTGCATGCCACCAAGCCTGGTTAAATTTTTTATATTTTTTGTAGAGATGGAGTCTAACCATATTGCCCAGGCTTGTCTCAAACACCTGTGCTCAAGTGATCCACCCACCTCAGCCTCTCAAAGTGCTGGGATTATAGGCATGAGCTACTGTGCCCAGCCTCTATGTTTGGCAGAGAAGTCGTACCTTAGAGAGATCAGATAACTTTCTAAGATACTAACTTCCAGACTGAAGACTGGAATGCAAGTCCGCCTGACTCCAGCATGTTGGCTTTGCTAATCAGCATCCAGTCAGGTAATCAAAACTTACTCTAGATACTTTCAAAGAGTGAGGGATTTCATGCAGGTGGTATTAGTCTGTTCTCACATTGCTAGAAAGAACTACCTGAGACTAGGTAATTTATAAACAAACGAGGTTTAATTGACTCACATTACTGCGTGCTGTACAGGAGGCATGGCTGGGGAGTGCTCAGGAAACTTACAATCATGGTAGAAGGCAAAAAGGAAACAGGCAAATCTTCATATGGCTGGCAGGAGAGAGAGAGAGCAAGCAAATGGGAAACTGCTGTACACTTTTAAACAAGCAGATCTCAATAGAACTCTATCACAAGACAGCACTGGGTGATGATGCTAAACCATTAGAAACCACCTCCATGATCCAGTCACCTCCCACCAGGATCCTCCTTCAACAATGGGAATTGCAATTTGACATGAGATTTGGGAGGGGACACAGAGCCAAACCATATCACAGCTAATAGGTCAGAAAGATGTTAGAAGGGCAGGAAAAGCAATAGGAACAAGGTAGAGTTACTAGAGATGAGGGAGCTACTGTGGCTTCCAGTCTAAAGCACAGGAGCCTGTACTGATGCTGAAATGGTCAGCTCCTGCCACTGAGCAGGTGTCTTCCTGAAAGCTGCTAATGCTGCAGGAGCCACCAATGCTGCCAGAATGTAGCTGATATTGCTGGAGAAAAAGTCATTGGCATTGCTAGAACTGAAGCTGTGGCTGCTCACTGAAGCCATCTATACTGTCACTGCCTGAGCCACCTCTAGAAGTGAACAGATTCTGCCATCATCCTGCCTTTTTATTTGGCATATATGCTTCCAATTGGCAGAACCTAACCAGAGCCCAGCTATTAAGGAAGACAAAGGATTGTAGTTTTAAGGCCTCCACTACTAGCAGTCAAAAGACAGTGCAGAAGTGTGAGGCCAGGGGCCAACATAAATTTATCAAACACACCACCTCAATATTACATCACCAGGCATTGAGTAGTCAAGGGAAACACTGGGTGATGATCCCTGAAAACTGACATTACAGCATCAGAGTATTTACGAACTCCTTAAAGAAGTCATTTTTCTAGTCCAGTCCCCTACCTGATGCTTGAGAAAGCTGAAGTCCAGAAAAGGGAACTGATCTGCTCAAAGCCAAACTGAAATTATTATTTTTTTCATTTTATAAGTTTTATATAACTTAGTTGAGACCCAAATGTGTTCTGATTTCCTGAGTTCAGATGAACTAGATGAAGAGACAACCAGAGATGTCATTATGTTGTGTGAAATATACATTCTCATTACGGTGACAGAAGGTCTTTTAGATTTTATTCAGCAGTTGCTCACCTTCTCACTGCAGTGAAATGAATGACGAGGCAGCACCTTGCTACATAGCATGAAGAGAGGAGACCCATAGTTCTCTACCACCCTATGTCAGGTGGCCACTAAGAGAGACGTGAAGGGAGATGAGAATAGGTGTATGGACCTTGTTTGTTGCACCAGTGTGATAGGGGATGGAGGGACCTATTAGATGAGACATGTACATGGGCACTGCTCTATTGCCTAAAATGCAAGACTAAATTGTTGACGTCCTTCTAGAAAGGAAGTGTGAAGATATAAAAATTCATCATTCCTCCCAATTTTGTACTGAGTGAACAGTAATTGGAAGCATTCTAGACAGTTCCATTCTAGTAGGAACTGTCCATCATGAAATCTTAGGTTCATACTTTAGATGAAAAACAATGAATTGGGGGTACCTCCATTTTAATCACAGTTCTGCAAGTGTCGGTTCTATGACTGATGGCAAGACATCTTACTTGCTCTGTATATTTAGTTTATCAGTATAATAAGGCTTTTATTGTACCTTTTTATTACATATAGACTTATAATTATTATTCTCTTGGCCAGTTTACCAGTGAGCAGAAAAAGTTATTTTGACATAATTAGCAGTACTTCGTTTCTCTCTCCCCCAGTATGTCAGCCGCCTCCAGATATCCTGCATGGTGAGCATACCCAAAGGGACAAGGACAACTTTTGGCCTGGCCAGGAAGTGTTTTACAGCTGTGAGCCTGGCTATGACCTCAGAGGGGCTGCTTCTCTGCACTGCACACCCCAAGGAGACTGGAGCCCTGCAGCCCCCAGATGTGAAGGTGCCTAGACTCTTACCTGGCTTGATATTTTTAGCTTATGTCTTTATTCTTCACAAGCCAGTTATTTCTGTTTGTTTTTCCTTTTCTCCAGTGAGATCCTGTGATGACTTCCTGGGCCAACTTCTTAATGGCCGTGTACTATTTCCACCTAATCTCCAGCTTGGAGCAAAAGTGGACTTTGTTTGTAATGAAGGGTGAGTAAGAGCTTGCCTGATCTGCTGGACATTGAAATTGGGCTAGGAATTACTCCATAAAAGGGAGATTGGTGTAGCTTAAAAAAAAGACACACACACACACACACACACACACAAAGACATGAACTTTTGAAAGTATATATAGGAAGAAAGAAACATATAGAATTAATAACATGAGATATGAAGAGGAAAATGGGCCATATATTAACTGGAAAGTTTGAGGACAAGTATAACTACTTGTTATGAATATATAGGTAGCACATTAAGTTAAAAAATCCTATTTTCCAAGCCAAAAGGGATATGAGCAATTTAGAGAGTTTCAGAAAAAATTGCAAGTAACAAAATGCTTATTCTAAATAGCTAGAATCATTTAAGAATCATTCCAGTAAATTGTTTAAACCATCAATGGTGAAATTTATAATAGGACTGAACATGCATTTTTAAAATATTCAGTCATATATCATATGGCTAGTCATGGTCTCTGAGATGGGGTCCTGTTGGCTGTTGTTAATATTTCTGGCAAGGTCATTAACTCGTTTATGTCCACCTAGTGGTCTTCATAGGGTGCACATCTCTACATGGTAGCTGACCAGCATAGGCAACAAAGCACCTGATCCCAAAATGTTCCACAGGATCTTGGCAGGCTCTAAATGCCAGCACCCAGTAAGATTTAGGAGGGCATCAGGACATTGAGAATTTTTGATGATTGCATACAAAAGTCGTGTCATCTCTTCCTTCTTTTTACCCCTAGATAATTAATGCTTACTCTTCAGGAGCCCAAACTGCCATTGTAAGCCTTCTTCACGCCACCAGAGATGTGGAGATGAAAGTACAATTTCTGTTCTCTCACCAGCTATTTACCACTTTTCCAGTCCAAACTGGAAGCTGTTTTACTTGCTGTTTCAGAGTTAGGAAGGCATTGCATTAGAAGACTGGGTTTCTAATAATGACAATGAGTGATTTATCAGGTCATCATGGAGTAATCAGTGAAACTCCCAGCCTGGATCCAGGGTCAAGGGGATGGTGGCTATGTTGTGACCACCTTCTTCAATTCAAGCAGGACTATCATGTGACCAAGCTATTGCATTTTGCCATTCTATATTGCTCCCTTCTGGATGCTGTGATTTTTCAAGAATAATGTAGCTTCTGTAACTCTGCCACCTCCTGGTCTCAGATCCTCAAAATCCTGAGATTTGGGGCAGGGCCTTAGATTTCACACTAACTGGCCTCTTGGCTCACTATTCACTACTATTTTCTTCTTTAGATTTCAATTAAAAGGCAGCTCTGCTAGTTATTGTGTCTTGGCTGGAATGGAAAGCCTTTGGAATAGCAGTGTTCCAGTGTGTGAACGTGAGTAATAGGAGTAACATTTCAGGCCAATCTCTCCCCTTTATCTCTTCAGTATTTGACCCATGGCCTCCCTTAATGTGGTTCTTCAATTTTCTAGTCTGAATTATTGATTTGAAAATTGCTCATTTTAATAATGTTTTTTGTGAATTAATGTGTACATCACTTACCTTTGGAACCATCTGATCTGTCTCTGTCCCTTTGTATCCTGTGTTCTATTGTGATAAATCCTATGGTAGTGTGCTTCTAGGTCAGGAGAGATTAGATAATGTGAAGTTTTAACAATTTGCTTTCTTTCTCTCCTTCACTTTTTCTCTTCTTTCCTTCCTTTAGTTCTTTCTTCCCTTCTTCTCTCCCTCTCCACTCCCTCCCTACCTCTCTTTCCTTCCTTCTTTTTCATTTTGTTCTTCCATCAAGGTGCAGTCAGTCTACAATTTTTGTATCTATTCGCTGATATGCAAATATTAAATATGGCTTTATTTAATAATTATTTATTGATCACATACTTTGTGCCTCATGTTCATCTAGCCACTGGAGTTACAGCAATAAACAAGATAAGTGAAATTCCTGTCCCCATGTTGTTTTTACTCAGGTGGGGAGAAGGACAAGAAAAAAATAAATTAATTAAATTCTACAGAGATAATAGATCAAAGTAATGAGGAATGAGGGAAAAGTGGGAAGTAAATCAGGGTGAGCAGTTTGAGACTCCTTAAATTCTCAAAACATGCATCTAAATAATTTATGCTGAGAGATTCATAAATAATTCAGTTTTTAAAAAATGAGACTCATGTGTTCAGTAATCACATTGAGCAGTCTAAATGTGTAGACTGCTGATTTCTCCTAGTCTACCCATTTATAATTTCCCCAGTAGGAGAGAACTTTGCTTCATTTCTTGATTCTAAAGATTGGAAAACGTGTTTCTTTAAAAAACCATGAAATTTTACTGAAATGTTTATGTTGTTAGAAATCTACTTTGACATCTTACAGTGCTTTGTAGAGTAAAATTTTAAAAGAACATAATTTATATAGAGATTCTTGCTGTCTAAGAAATCCAACACTCCTTGAAGCAATGTGACAAGTGCCTGTTCTCCTGTCATGCATGAAAGCTCAGTTATTGATTGGACTACTCAAGCTTTCTCTTATTTTTCACAACCTTTGCTAGTTGAAGTAGCTTCTTCCAAATTCCAATTCTAATGAAGAACACCAACTGGAAATGAGAAAGAGACTGTTCTAAACAAATCAGCAGATGCTAGAAAGGAGTAACAACTGGAAACCTGACCCAGAAAGTGGAGAGAAAATAAATCATCCACAGACCTAGACATTTTAAAGAGCAAAGCAATCTGAATCCATCTGGAGTTTTTTGTAATGGCCTAACTACATTTCAATTCACTGTGACAATGCTGTTGTTATCACTGAGATTTATGATCAATATCACTAAGTAATCAGTGAAATTTTTTGCCTATTTAAGGTGATCAGCACACATATATACATTTGAGAAATATTTCACAAGAACCTAGGCTCCTTCATCATCACTGTGTCCCCAGGATCCTGACGAGTGGCTGACACAGGATATGTGCTCAGTTAATATATGTTGACTTAGGGAATGAGTTACCCTTCAAAGTGGTTGTTTTTCTTCTTCAATGTTTTGATACTTCATTAAAGTTGTAAAGTTTCTATTGTCCAGGAACTGTTACTATCTGGAAGATTCAGGATAGACAAATCTCTTTTGTACTTTACAATACACTTTCATTGACATCTCATTTAATCCAAATCTTCAAAGTCCTAATGTCTACTGTTATCTCCTTAGCATATTTTAAACAACAACAATCATAGCACCTTATAATTGCAGAATACCTCTGGTGAAACTCCTGAATGAAACTTAGAGCTTTTGCCTTTTTTTCCAGAAATCTTTTGTCCAAGTCCTCCAGTTATCCCTAATGGGAGACACACAGGAAAACTTCTGGAAGTCTTTCCCTTTGGAAAAGCAGTAAATTATACATGCGACCCCCACCCAGACAGCAGGAAGACCTTTGACCTCATTGGGGAGAGCACCATCCGATGCACAAGTGACCCTCAAGGGAATGGGGTTTGGAGCAGCCCTGCTCCTCACTGTAGAAGTCTGGGTTAGTGCTCATTTCTCCATATCCGAAATGGGTTCAGAATATCTAACTCAGGCCCTCCATATTTCCATAATTACAGGGTGGTATTTATTTGTGCATTTGCCACAGTGGAATGCCAAACCAATGATAAATCGTTCTAAGGTAGGTCAGCACATAGGATCCTGATGAACTTTGCAGCTAAAAGGGCTGGTGGAAAGGGAGGGGGAAGTGGTGAGTGGTGGGAAAGTTCTTCCTTAGAATTATAGGAATTAAAAACAGAAGCCTGTGAATCTCCTTATTGAAATGGCTGGCTTAGAAATCTGACCTAGAAAATTAGTGGCTCCTTCCACCAGGAACTGTCTTGAGTTCCCCACCTATGCTTCTCAGCCTCTCATTGGAGTTTTGATGGCTTGAAGTACAAGGAAACCAAACAACAAAGGTGGAACCTGGGCAAGACACTCTTTCTGGCTTCCTAAAAATGTGAAAAATTAAATAGAATCTTTCCTATGTCTGCCAAAGCTTCTTACTGAATTTTTTCAAATGTGGGATATGAGAAACCTCTTTTCAAAACTGTTCAGATAGGTGGATGTAAGAGTTATTCTTGTAGGTTATCCTTGATTATTGCTTGAAATTCTCACTTCATGAGAATGTTTCAAGGAATATTTGTAGAGAAAATCTTCATTCCCTAGGGAAAGTAAATAATAAATGACTCTAAATCGGGGAAAAAATTGTGTAGGCAGACAAATTCTGTTTGAATAACTACATGGGAAGAAATCCTTTGAAAACTTTGAAATATATTGGTGGTACATAATGCCAGAAATGACTATTACATTTTGACAAGGGATGCAAGGTCTCTACAGAGATCTAAATCTAGATCTAGATAGATCTGGAGAGAAGGTTTTTTTGAAAGTGGGGTTTAGTAGTTGGCTGATCCTGAGGTGCTCTGATGAGTTTTCTCAAGGTGGCAAAATCTGTGGAACCATCAGAACTGCGTGTTTTCGTCAGGAAGGCACATGCAGGTTGATACCTTATGTACTGAAGAGAATTCATATTACTTTACCTCGCTCCAAAATACTGTGTCTTTCCCATAGGTAAATCATGTAAAACTCCTTCAGATCCAATGAATGGCGTGGTGCATGTGATCACAAACATCCAGGTTGGATCCAGAATCAACTATTCTTGTATTACAGGGTGAGTTGGCAGCAACATCTCTTGGTTCAAGAGTCCGGCACAGCAATATTACCTTCCAGCCACATCTTAGGAAGGTAACTAGGCTATTGCCAACTGCTCTTAAGAGGCTTGAACACAGGTGTTAACGCCTGACTGAAATGAACAAAGACAGAAGATTTGGGGAAAAATCTGTATCCTTGCTGGAAACCAGCAGTGGACATATAAAAAGTATGGCATTCACTGGATAGGAAGGAAAATAAATCAGGAAAGAGTGTAATAGTCAAAGCACACAAACAACCCTAGCCCAGTCCATTGCTGGAAGAAAGGGAAGGCCATACACCATCTGTGTGAGAGAACAAATCTTACTGGTAACAGCATGATTGCTTCCTAGGGCTGCCTTCACCAAGTACAGGCCTTCCTCGTTTTATTGTACTTTGCAGATGTTATGCTTTTTACCATTGAAGTCTTGTGCCAATGCTGCAATAAGCACGTGTGTCAGCATCATTTTTCCAACAGTGGGTGTTCACTTCTTGTCTCTGTGTAGCGTTTTGATTATTCTCACAATATCCTAAACTTTTTCATTATTATCATGTCTGTGACAGTGATCTGTGATCAGGGATCTTTGATGTGACTGTTGTCATTGTTTGGGGTCACTATGAACTGCACTCATATAAGACAGAAAATTTAATAAATGTGCATGCTTTGCTCCATAAACTAGACACTCCCCTTCTCTCTCCCTCTCTTGAGGACTTCCTAATCCCTGAGACACAATAATACTAAAATTAGGGCAATTACTAGCCCTACAATGGGCTTTAAGTGTTCGCATGAAGGGATGAGTCATGCATCTCTTACTTTACATCAAAAGCTAGAGATGATGAAGCTTAGTGAGGAAGATGTGTTGAAAGCCAAGATAGGCCAAAAGCCAGGCTTCATGTGCCAAACAGCTAGTGAGTTGTAAAGCCAAAGCAAAAGTACTTGAAGGAAATTTAAAATGCTATTCCAGGGAATACATGAATGATAAGGTGAAACAGCCTTATTGCTGATACAGAAGAAGTTTTAGTGGTCTGGATACAAGATCAAACCAGACACATTTCCTTAAACCAAAGCCTAATCCTGAACAACGCCCTAACTCTCTTCAATTCTGTGAAGACTAACAGAGGTCAGGAAGTCACAGAAAAAAAGCTGGAAGCAGCCAGGCACAGTGTGTCATGCCTGTAATCCCAGCACTTTGGGAAGCTAAGGCAGGTGCATCACCTGAGTTCAGGAGTTCAATACCAGCCTGACCAATATGGTGAAACCTTGTTTCTACTAAAAATGCAAAAATTAGCAAGAGTGGTATCAGGTGCCTGTAGTTCCAGCTCTTTGGGGATCTGAGATATGAAAATAGCTTAAACCCGGGAGGCAGAGGTCGCAGTGAGTCCAGATCACGCCACTGTACTCCAGGCTGGACCACAGAGTGAGACCCCATCTCAAAAAAAAAAAAAAAAGGTAGAAGCTAGCAGAGGTTGGCTCTTGAAGTTTAAAGAAAGAAGCCATCTCCGTAACATAAAGGTGCAAGGTAAGGCAACAAGTGCTGAATCGGAAGCTGTAGCAAGTTGTCCAGAAGATCTAACTAAGATCATTGATGAAGGTGTTACACTAAATAACAGATTTTCCATGTAGGCAAAAAAGCCTTCTATTGGACTTTCATAGCTAGAAAGGAGAAGCCAATGCCTGGCTTCAAGGCTTCAAAGGATAGGCTGACTTTTTAGGAGCTAATGCCACTGGTAACTTCGAGTTGAAGTCAATGCTCACTGACCATTCTAAAAATCCTAGAGCCCTTAAGAATTATGCTAAATATACCTTGCCTGTACTCTATAAATGGAACAACAAAGCCTGATGACAGAGGTATGTTTGCAGCATGGCTTACTGAATATTTTAAGCTCACAGTTGAGCTCTAGTGCTCAGAAAAACAGATTCCTTCCCAAATATTATTGTTCATTGACATTGCACCTAATCAGCCAAGACCTCTGATGTAGATGGACAAGGAGGTGAATGTAGTTTTCCTGCCTGATGTCAACAACAGCTATTCTGCAATCCATGGCTGAAGTGGTAATTTTGACTTTCAAGTTTCAGTATTTAAGAAATACATTTTGTAAGGCTATAGTTCCCACAGACAGTAATTCCTCTGATGGATCTGAACAAAGTAAGTTGAAAACTGCAGGAAAGAATTCATCATTCTACATACCATTAAGAACATTCATGATTCATGGGAAGAGGTTAAAATATCAACATTAACAGGAGTTTGGTAGAAGTTGATTCCATTCCTCATGGATAACTTTGTGAGTTCAAGACTTCAGTGGAGAAAATAACTGCAGATGCGGTAGAAATAGCAAGAGAACTACAATTAGAAGTGGAGCCTGAAGATGTGACTGAATTACTACAATCTCATGCTCAAACGTGAACAGATGAGGAGCTTCTTCTTATGAATGAGCAGAGAAGGTGGTTTTTTTGAGATGGAGTCTCATCCTGGTGAAGATGACATAAGCATTGTCAAAATGACCACAAACAGTTTAGAATATTACATAAACCCAGTTGTTAAAGCGCAGCAGTATCTGGGAGGTTTGACTCCAACTGTGAAAGCAGTTCAGAGGGTAAAATGTCATCAAACAGCATTGCACACTACAGGAAAATCTTTTGTGAAAGGAAGAGTCAATGTGGCAAATTTTATTGTTGTCTTAGCTTAAGAAATTGCCACAGCCACCCCAGCCTTCAGCAGCCACCGCCCTGATCAGTCAGCAGCCATCAAACTTGAGGCAAGACCCTTCACCAGCAAAAAGATTATGACTTATTGAAGGTCAGATAATCTTTAGCATTTTTTATCAATAAACCATTTTTTAAAGTATGACTTTTTTTAGACATAATGCTATTTCACACTTAATAGACTACAGTATAGTATAAACATAACTTTTAGACTCACTGAGAAATCAAAAAGTTCATATGACTCATTTGTTGTGCTCTTTGTTTTATTGTGGTGGTCTGGAGCACAACTTGCAATACCTTTGAGATACGTCTGTAACAACACGAAATGGCTGGCTTAATACAACAGAAGTTTTTGGAGTTCTGTTCTGGAGGCTGGAAGTCCAAAATCGAGGTGTTGGCAGGGACATGCTCCCTCTGAATCCTGTAGGGGAGGATCCTTCATTGCATCTTCCAGCTTCTGGAGCCCCAGAGCTTCCTTGGCGTGTGGCAACAGAACTCAACTTTCTGTCTCTGTCCTCACGTGGCCATCTTCCCTCTGGGTCTGTGTCCTCACATGTGGTTCTCCTCTCTGTGCATGTGTGTGTCCAAAGTTCTCTCTTTTTATAAGGACATCATATTGGATTAGGGCCTACCTTAATGGCCCCATCTTAACTTGACTGGATCTGCAGATTGTATTTCCAAGTAAGATCACATCCACAGGGACTGGGGGTCAAGACTTCAGCATATTTGGGGGAGACATCATTCAACTTATAATAGAATTCAGCCCTTTGAAAATGTCAAGCATCAAGTGCTCACAGCACATGGTCCAGCTGTTGGTGCTCACCCTTGCTCAGCACACAGTGGAGGCTCTGCCTCAAATTCACTTTTCATGGGAACAGCTAAGTGAGGTAGTGAGTAGGGGCTACATTTCTGCCACCCCAACAAACACTGAAAGGAAGCTTGTGGTGTCCAGCACATTTGCCAGACTCCAGACTCAGCCTCACAGACCACAGTATCTAGAATCTGACAAGGTAAAATTAGAATAAATCTAATTTCTTCTTTTCTCTTTTTTTTTTCTGAGCATTTTTAAAAATACAATTGATAAATTTCCTGACTGTATCCTCCTCATCTTCCATTGCTGAATAAGTGTGAACCTCTCTATGGTGTAAAGCAGAAAAATCACTGAGCTTATGACAGGAAACAGGAAATACATGTAAAAGAGACCAAATTGAAAAATCAGGAGAAATTTCCTCCTACAGAAAAGATTTACTGCCAAGAAACTAGGGAAACTTTCAGAACACTCTCCTTTTCATATTTTTAGCAAGATTCAGTTATACAAATACTTCTGTGAAACTAGCCAGGAAGTTTGTACATGGATGAATATATATATTCAGTGTGTTTATATATTTCATTTCATACATGTGTCATATATGTGTATACAGATATAGCAAACACACTGAATATTGCAGAAAATTAAAGCAAAGAGAAGAGTTAACCAAATTTTCCTGAATGCAGTAGGAAAAGATGAAAAAGAGAAACAAGCAGGCACAGTGGCTCACGCCTGTAATCCCAACACTTTGGGAGGCCAAGGCGGAAGGATCACCTCAGGTCAGGAATTTAAGACCAGCCTGGCCAACATGGTGAAACCCCATCTCTACTAAAAATACAAAAATTAGCTGGGTGTGGTGGCGTTTGCCTGTAATCCCATCTACTTAGAAGGATAAGTCAGGAGAATCACTTGAACAGGGGAGGTGGAGGTTGCAGTGAGCCAATATCATGCCATTGCAGTCCAGCTTGGGCGACAAAGCAAGACTCCATCTAAACAAACAAGCAAACAAATAAAAAGCAAATCAAATATATAATTTATTTCGATACATTTGGTTTAATCTTCTTGTCAAAAAACAAAGTCTCCTAAACAGGATCAAAAGCAAGAAATCTTGTATTTATAAAAACCATGCCTCAAATAAAATGTCATAGTATTATACACACACACACATTAAGGAAAAATGCAAACAAAAAATGGCAGAAATGATGTGAGAAAAGACAGAACTTAAGAAAAAAATTGTCAAACAGGTCTACAAAATAATTGTGTTATTTTGGTGCCAGGTACAGTCCACAGTGAAGCCAAGATATCAAGAAGCAAAGTGGGACAGGAGAAGTTAGAGCAGAAATCTCTCTTTTAATAGTGAGAGAATAGGAAAGAGAAGTGAGAAAAGCTGGGAACATACTTGAAGTTTAGGCTGGGCCGTAGACTTCTCCTGCATTGTAATCCTTCTGGTTTGCCACATATGCATGCTATGAGGAAGTTGATGAGGTGTGCACAGCACAATTATTTTCCCTGTTTTGCCTTTAGATATCGCCTCGTTGGTCAGTCATCTGCTGAATGTATCATCTCAGGCAATAGTGCCCATTGGAGCACAAAGCCACCAATTTGTCAACGTGAGTTGAAATCTCTTTCCCCACTTACCTCACCAATGAATCCTAGAGTTGTCCTCCTAGAATTACAAAGAATGAATTTCATCCCTCTTGGAAATGGTATCATTCTGATATTTGAAAAATGCAGTCGTATCCCAGTCATATCCTTAAAATGACTCACAGCATTCCTAACTTCCACCTTCACCTAGAAATCCTTTTTTTTTTTCTTATCTTGAGGTGTAATTTATTTTAAACTAGTCTTGAACTCATTTAAATAGCTCCCAATTTCCTCTTCTGTTGGCTGAACACCTCCCAGTTTGAAGAGCATTTTCTTTAGTGAAGTCAACAAATACCAAGTCAGTGAAAGAAACTCTATATCCTCTCTGCAAGCTCTTAGTATCACATCAGATATTCAAGCAATGCAGCCCTTTCTTCCTTTTTATTTTTTGTCTAAACAGGGGCATGCCATCTTCCCTGTCAGTTGTTTGGAAGATGAGCTTTCTTCATTTTGGGGAGCAAAGAGGAATGAACAATTGTAAGCTAACAAGGAATATAAAATGGATATAATCCTGGGTTTGGTGATGGTGTGAGGAAATCAGCAATTTCGAACACAACTGGTGGGAGGACAAGTGGGCATAAACTTTGTGGAAGGCCGATATACTGGCTGGGCACTGTTCTAATGTAGAGTAGGACGCAGTCTCCAGTTCTTCCAAGATCAGATGAGATGGGCGCATTCAGGGTGGTATGGCTGTAGATCAGTATTCAGTTCTTTTTATTACTTCTGAATCTGCAAGTATTGTGTTTATTATTTGTAATACTGTGTATTTTTGCTTTGAATTTACTAGTTCTGCCAGAGCTTTTTGCTTTTATTATTTAATAAAGATGCTATACTGGGCCAGGTGTGGTGACTTACACCTGTAATGCCAGCATTTTGAGAAGCCTTGGTGAGCAGATCACTTGAGCCCAGGAGTTCGAGATCAGCCTGTATAACTTGGTGAAACCCTGTCTCTACAAAAAATACAAAATTAAATGGGCATGGTGGCACATGCTTGTAGTCCCAACTACTTGAGAGGCTGAGAGGTGGGAAGATTGCTTGAGTTAGAGAGGTTGAGGCAAGGAGCCACGATCCTGCCACTTCACTCCAGCCTGGACAGCAGAGCAAGACCCTGTTGCAAAAAAAAAAAAAAAAAAGCTATGCTATAAGCTTTATTATATTAATAACCAATAGAATAAAGGCAAATGCCTTCTACATATAGAGAGAACTAGATTAATAATGGTGAGATAACATAGTTAAAATTTCATTTAGCAGGAGAAATATAAACATGGACTATTGGCCAGGCACAGTGGCTCACGCCTGTAATCCCAGCACATTGGGAGGCTGAGGCAGGCAGATCACTTGAGGTCAGGAGTTCAAGAACAGTATGGCCAACACCCATCTCTACTAAAAATACAAAAATAAATCAGACATAGTGGTGCATACCTGTAATCCCAGCTACTCAGGGGACTGAGATGGGAGGGTTGCTTGACCTGGGAAGTGAAGGTTGCAGTGAGCCGTGATCGTGCCACAGCACTCCAGCCTGGGTGACAGAGCAAGACCCTGTCCCAAGGTTTTGTTTTGGTTAACTTGCTGTCTTTTTTTTCCAGGAATATCTTGTGGGCTGCCCCCCACCATCGCCAATGGAGATTTCACTAGCACCAACAGGGAGTATTTTCACTATGGATCAGTGGTGACCTATCGCTGCAATCCTGGAAACGGAGGGAGAAATGCGTTTCAGCTCGTGGGTGAGCGCTCCATACACTGCACCAGCAATGACAATCAAGCGGGCATCTGGAGTGGCCCGGCCCCTCAGTGCATTATACCTAACAAATGCACACCTCCAAATGTTGAAAATGGAATAATGGTATCTGACAACAGAAGCTTATTTTCCTTAAATGAAGTTGCAGAGTTCAGGTGTCAGCCTGGCTTTGTCATGAAAGGATCTCCCCGTGTGCAATGCCAGGCCCTGAACAAATGGAAACCAGAGTTACCAAGCTGCTCCAGGGGTGAGTCTGACTGAGACCTAGAAGGGCCCTGCAAATGATATGAGTTGCTGTTGGATCAGGAGATCAGTATTTGTTTAGAGGGAGGGATGTGTGGTGAGCAGGGTAGGAGAGCAAGTTTGGGAAAAAGAAGCATGAAATTAAGAATCAGGGGTGTGCATGCACCCGTGCATATGTGTCTTCACTGTGAAAAGCAAGACCTTATTTAGCCAAGAAAAAAGTTATTCTGGACTCACCTATTAATCCATTCTCAGGGCAAAGTACCAGCTGCAATATCTCTCAAATATATTGAAAAATTACATGGACTTTATGGTCAGCTGTGCACTAGCACTTTATATATGTTTTCTCATTTTAATAAATGAAAAACAACACTTTGAAACAACAACACTTTGAAACTGTGCTATTGTAATATCCATTTAATAGTGAAGTCAGCTTGGTCTTTCAGAGGTTAAGTAAATTGGCCAAGTCACATGTTCTAAGTGAGACACTCAGGATTTTAAAAGGCAAGTGTCTCAGACCCCCAAGTCTGAATACTCTGGCTCTTGCCATACTTCTATTAGCATCCACTGGTGACAGAAAGAGACTGGTTTACAAAGATCAGAAACCATAGCATCAGAATAGAGACAAAGACTTTAGAGTTTGTCTATAATGGTCTGCCTCCTACATTTTATTTTGTTATTTTATTTTATTAAAAACCTATTTATTAGGGTTGAGGTCCATCTCTGCTGCCCAGGCTGATCAATGATAAGGTGATACAGTCATGGCTCACTGCAGCCTCAAACTCCTGGGCTCAAGCCATCCACCTCCTACATTTTATCCCTAGGAATCTAAGAGTGAAAGTAACTTGCTCAAAGCCAGTTAAGTAACAATTTTTAAATTTATCTTGAATGAGGTACAGATTAGGTTGATGTTAAAATGGGTTCTGATGCTCTAAGCATGGACGAACAGGACTGTAAATAAAGGCAGATGTTGAGTCAAACACTCTCAAATAATATGTTCTCTCATGACAAAGGGCTGGCTTATTTAAGGGCTTTTGTTTTTGGTAGCTCATCTTGTCTACTGATGTCACAATAGCTGGTTTAGCAGTGGAGTGGGAGGTGTAATGGCTGATACATAGGGACAGAGAAGTTTACCATTCTTCTATCAACCCGTGTTGGCCTTGTGTAACCACTGAGCTGGGAAGACGAACAGATAAAGACATGCAAAGATGGATGCATTGAGGTAGGAGATGGGCAGGGCTTGTGTTGTGTTCACAATCCTGCTGACCAAAACAGGATCTGGCTTAAGACAGGATGAAGTGAAGAAACAGCAGGAACCAGCAGATGGCGACAAAAGCAATCCCTAGCAGGAACCAGCAGATGGCAATGAAAGCAATCCCATCGGCACCATGACAGTTTACAAACACCATGGCAATGACCTGGAAATTACTGCCCCTTTCCTAAAAAGTTCGAAATGACCTCCCCCTCACTTTGCATTGATTTGCCCCTTAATTTACATGTAATTGGCCAGGTGGCTAATGCCTGTAATCCCAGCACTTTGTGAGCCCAAGGTAGAAGATCACCTAAGGTCAGGAGTTCGAGACCAGCCTGGCCAACATGGCAAAACCCCCATCTCTACTAAAAATACAAAAATTATCTGGGTATGGTGGCCCATGCCTGTAATTCCAGCTACTCAGGAGGCTGAGGCAGGAAAATCACTTGAACCCAGGAGGCAGAGGGTGCAGTGAGCCAAGATCACACCACTGTGCTTCAGCCTGGGCAACAGAGTAAGACTCCATCTCAAAATAAAAAACAAAACCCACAAAATAATAAAAATAAAAATAAAAAAATAATAATTTACATGTAATAGGTTTACAGGAGTATGAATACAGTTGCCTGCCAGGAGCCCATATATTGCTGACTGTGGTCACACTGCCTGTGAGTTAGCCGTGCTCTGCAAGGAGTAGTGGCTTTCACCAAAAGATTGCTGTCTAGCACCACCGGATTATCCTTGAATTATTTCCTGGGTGAGGCAAGAACCCTTCCAGAGTAAGCTACAATTTGGGGGCTTGCCTGTCCTGAAACAGTATGACTGTACTTTAGTCATAGGTGTGCAATCAGAGAAATGGGGGGGAAATCTGTAAAACAGGCTTGGGCTCAGGTGACAGTCTCATTATCTGAATAACAGGGGTGAAAACTGGGATTGCATTCCTACGAAATATGTAGATGAAGAATCCACAAATACTAATAACTCCATATGCATAGCCAGAGCTAGGGAAAAACAACTCATGTCCTGTATATTTACAAGTAAATTTGAGGTCTTGTGCTAGGGAGAATTGGGTTCTATTTCTCTACCACTTACTAGCTATGAGGTCTTCAGCAAGCATAGGATATAGCAAAGGAAATTCCCCATAATGAACAAGTGCTCTGGAACTGTCCTTCCCACAGTATGTCAGCCACCTCCAGAAATCCTGCATGGTGAGCATACCCCAGGTGATCAGGACCACTTTTCACCTGGACAGGAAGTGTTCTACAGCTGTGAGCCTGGCTATGACCTCAGAGGGGCTGCTTCACTGCACTGCACATCCCAGGGAGACTGGAGCCCTGAAGCCCCCAGATGTACAGGTGCCTCGACTCTCTGGTTTCCAGATTGCTCTCTGTACCCCTCACATGGAGGTCTTACTCATGTTTTTTTTCCTTTTTCTTCTAGTGAAATCCTGTGATGACTTCCTGGGCCAATTCCCTCATGGCCGTGTGCTGTTTCCACTTAATCTCCAGCTTGGAGCAAAGGTGTCCTTTGTTTGCGATGAAGGGTGAGTGAGACCCAGAGTTGAGAGCAAGGATTCAGTGTGGAGAATGACTCTCCTGAGTTTAAGGGTTAATCCAAAAAAAAGGGCTGACCTAGTAGATAAGAAGTACCCAGAGAGATTAATTAATTGAAAGGTAGTTTTCAAATAAGGGCAGGGACTAACTGGCACCACTTTCAGAAGACAATGAGAAAGGGCATATACAACTCAGTGTCAACTACAAACCTAAATACAGTCACTGAACTTTAGTACATGGTTGGAACTTGAAATAAATGAGTACTTATTTATCTAGAGGCAAAAGAACATAATTTTATAAAAGTTATGCTAGAAAAAAATTGACGAACAGGACAAAAATTGTTTGCCTCATAATAAGTAAGGCAAAGTTTGTTTTAGGAAACTGAAAACCAATCAATAGTGGAATCTATAATAGTGTATAGATAAGTATGTTTTAACCTAATTACATATCTTCATGTCAGGAATGGCCAGTGTAATTGTTTTGATGCAGGATTTTTCTGAGCCAGTTTGCCAGCCGGTGACCTCTGGCCAGTAACGCCCCTGCCCAGGCCTTGCTCTGGCCTGGGCTCACCACAGGAGACATCCTGTCTACCTGGCTCACTGGGCCATGCCTGGCTTGTGCTCTGACGTGGATCCCATGGCTGCCACCACTGCATGCTCAGCCCCTGGTGGGAGGGGGGTGTGAGTGAGCGAGTATGGGGTCTGGCTGGCTGTGCTAAGCACTGGCACAGGAATGGGCTCCGTTGGGGCTCGTGGCTGAACCAGGCATGTTGCACTGAAGGAAACATGGTAGTGCCCAAATAGGGGTCCCCACAACCCTGAAGCCCCAGAGGGGGTGTTAAAGCATGCTAATAGCTCTTAGCATTTGATAATCCCTACAGCCCAACAGATGAAGCTGCTATGTTAACAGTTCCGCCAGTCCCATGGCCCTGCTCTGGCCTGCATCTTCAGGGCTGCCTTGGCCCAATGCTGCTTCCTGTCACATGGAGCAGCTGCCTTCCTCTAGCAAAGGATGGAGGGCCACTGTGTTATAGCCTTTGCAACTGTGTTTGGTGGGTCCTGAGTTCTTGTCCTACATCCAAGAAGAATAAGGTTATACTGACAATCGAAGAGTGAGGAGGGTGGAGAAGAGTTTTATTGAATGACAAAACAGTTTCTCAGCAGAGAGAAGATATGAGGGTGGTCCCTCAGATGAAGTCAGGGGGTCATTCTCTCAGTGTGGCTGGGTCTGGGGTTTTTATGGACTCAGAATGGGAAGTGTGTGTTGATTGGTTTGTGAGTATGCAAAAGCAGCTAAAACAAAGCCACCATTCAAAGGTGGGCACAACAGTATAAAAAACCAATTAGGGAAGGGCAGGTATATGTAAAATAGATGAAGGGTGGGAATCAATCAGAGGAAAGTATGCCAAACAAGAGCAGAGGTTCTGAATCCAGTCCATGGATTTACCTGGAACTTGCAGCTATGCTTTAAACTGTCTTCAGCTTGAAGGTCGGGTTTCACTGGGAACCTTATCATACCTGCCTAGGATTTGTCTGCCTCCTGCTTCTATCAGTTTCAAGTGGTATTACTAGTTGTTTATGTGTATTCATTACTCTTGGTGGTGTACTATGAGTCTAGGAGGATAACTAGATTGGGCAATTAAGCAGTTAGTTTTAACGATTTCCAAGGAATCTTTGGCATTTACAAAGTCCATCACCCAATAATAATTTCCAATTTCAGAATGATTTCAGATTTCAGAAGGGAAGTAGGATTCAATAATAAGTTGGGCATTTCAGGGTGGCAAAGACTCCTTCCCTGATCTATCTATTTTTCTTAGAGCACGTGGTTCAGAATGCTTCTATGAGCCTCCTTTTGGCCCATTACAATTACAGTGGCAAGAAGAACAATGCCCATTCTCTTTCTAGATGTTCCTTGCTTTGCTTAACAAATTGAGAGCTGTTCTGCTTCATGACCCATTAATGAAAATAAGTGGGATGTCAGAGAGCTATCAGTGAAAGATGACACCTGAAGGCTATGGCTCTTGTGCACGTGGAGAAGTCTGGTTCTGTGTTCATGCATTCTGTAGGTGACGCTGGGCTATGAAGTTTATATGGCAATTATGAACATCAGCTCTAATTGCTTTGCCAGTCACAGGGTACCATGATTCTTTGGAATAAATTGGCCTTTGAGTTTCTGCCAGCTACTGAAGAATTCAGATCCCTAATGAACTGAGACTTTTAGCTGGGCCTGAACCTTAGAACCAAATGCTAGTCAAGGAGGAAATGGGAGTGAGGAAACTGAGCATCTATAAGTGAAGAAATCAAGGCAGAGATGGGAATTGCTCATGCATTTGCTACCACTTTTTTTTTTTTAGGTTCCGATTAAAAGGCAGGTCTGCTAGTCATTGTGTTTTGGCTGGAATGAAAGCCCTTTGGAATAGCAGTGTTCCAGTGTGTGAACGTGAGTAGGAAGAACAACTATGCAGTTTGGATAGCTCTCCTTATTTTTGTTTTCCAGTTTATTTTTCTGCATGAAATCACCTGTTGTATGGATCTCTACTTAACTGAATTGCTGATAAAAATACTTCTTTGTTGGAAGAATTTCAAGAAAGGACTTGTTGGTCTTCTATGACACGTATTTTTGTTAGTGATCTGTAAATCACTTAGTTTAATGACAGTGTTTAATTTTGTGGGAAATGTGTGGCCAGAAACTAGATGACATAAAGGTGCAGCAAGTTTTATTCAGTCATTTATTTTTTAGTTTCCTTACCAAGGAGTAATCTTTCTTACAATTTTTGTTTTCTTGTTTTTTCTTTTTTGAGATAAGAGTCACCCAGGACAGAGTTCAGTGGTGCAATCACAGCTCACTGCAGCCTCAACTTCCCGGACTCAAGCAATCCTCCTACCTCAGCCTTCCAATAGTTGGGACTACAGGTGCATAGCACCACATCTGGCTAATTTTTTGTACTTTCTGTAGAGGTGGAGTCTTGCCATATTGTCCAGGCTGGTCTCAAACTCCTGGGGTCAAGGTATCCTCCCACTTTGGCCTCCCAAAGTCCTAGAATTACAAGTGTGAGCCACCATGCCCAGCCAAATTTTGATGTTCTTTTGTCTTCTCATACATCATAAACAATTTAGTCAGACTGTTATTTAGCCAGCAGTATTTAGTGACATAGGGCTTCCCATTTGCCAGGACTTTCCATGTGTAGAAAAAGCAATTAACAGTGAATGACTAATGAAGATGCCTCCCTACTTTCCTGGAGTGTATTTTCTTGTTGAGAAGCAGACTATGAACCAAAAAAGAAATAAGTAAACAAAATTCTAAAATTATAATATACAAAATGGTAAATTGGGATATTATAGAGAAAATAAAACAGAGTTATATGATAAGTTAGTATAGTGGAAGGGCTAGGAGAATGCATCAGTGTCTGAAATTATGAGGTGTTCTACATTTCCAAACCATGTGCATAAATAAAATGTCAAAATTCAGAAACTGATAGATAAAAGTACATGTTTTATACACCAAGACATTACTGATTTATCCTATTCTGTCTACTAAAGCAAGGCAATAATTTTTTAAACTTTTTTTCTGATTGAAAAATGTTTATTTTAATTTGTACTGTATTAAAATAACTTACAGATATCTATTTGGATAACTTATGGTGAGTACTATGGTGAAAAAATTCAATACCTGAGGAAACTCAAGTATCCAGCAAACTCAACCTTACAGAGACATATAGAACTGAAAATAAATCTATAAGTAAACTTAGGAAAAACACAAACAAAAGTCAAACATTTTTTGACATACCAAGTCTTTTATATACACATAATTCTGATAAACTTGGGTATATTTTCCTGAATTCATACCAAATTAGAAGCATCAACTGGTTTTAGGGAAGGGACTATTTCAACCACACTGAAAGGAAGAAAAAATGATGGCTAATAATTTGGAAGAAAGAAAAAGAGGCTCTTTGGCACCAGTTAATCTAGGTAAAAAGAGCCTTATCAATGCGTCCTGACAAGATCATTGGCTATTTGGTATTGGTACTGATGATAATGGTTTTGACTCACCAAGAAACATTTACATTGCTAAAGATGTTCATGCATGTTTATTAAAGTTCATAGATTTCCTTGGAATTTATGGTCTCTGATGGCCCATACTTTGTCTGTCTTTGACCTCATTGTCAACCCGGAATCTTACTATGCCTGATATAAAGTAGGCAACTAAATGGGTGTTGTTAAAAATAATTACTTTCCAAATTCATTATGAACATTGCTACCTGGGTGGTACAGAAACACCATTGTTGGGCTTTTGCAATAAACTGTAATTTAGGTCTCACATCAGTTAGTTCCTTCTCGACCAAAGCCTTACAGATTTAAGTTTCATCCACCTTAGTTATATTTTTTTCTAAAAGATTTGTTCATAGCACAGTCACAGGTCACCATGATTTCAGTCATCTTAATTGAAACTCTAATAGAACTTAAAGCTCTTGTTTTCTTTCTAGAAATCTTTTGTCTGAATCCTCCAGCTATCCTTAATGCGAGTCACACAGAAACTCCCCTTGGAGATATTCCCTATGGAAAAGAAGTATCTTACACATGCGACCCCCATCCAGACAGAGGGATGACCTTCAACCTCATTGGGGAGAGCACCATTCGCTGCACAAGTGACCCTCAAGGGAATGGGGTTTGGAGCAGCCCCGCCCCTCGCTGTGAACTTTCTGCTCCTGCTGGTCAGTATCTGCTTCCACATATCCTAAATGAGTTCAGAATATCTAGGTGACAACTTTCATATTTCTACAGAGACAGTCATTTTTGCTTGTGAAAATGGTTTTGCTATGACTGTCAGAGACAAAACTACATCCCAAGTAAGTGAAAAATGGGTTCTAGATAGGCACACTATGTCTCAATTGTTGGTATTCTGATGGCCCTTCATGTGGAGTGAGGAGTGTGGGATGGTAAGGAGAGAAGGGGGTGGACAGTGAAGAGAATTGGTAAGGGCCACATTTTGCAGAGAATATTTTCAAAGTACTGAAAACAAATGCTAAAGAAAATACTCTTTGATTCTTCCTGTACTACTACGAGTTGTCTGTATCCCGGATAGATGAATGTACTGCACAAAAAGTACACGTTGATGACGTAATTTACTTCAGAACTGATAATGCTATAAAGTAATTAAAGAAACTCAGATGTAGGGATTTATACTTTTTATGTTGTTTCCAAGTGTTTGTTCAAGCCAATGACTATGTTTGGTTGTCCTTCACTTCACCATTAACAAAGGGAACTCAGGAGGCCTTGGAAAAGCAGAGTTTAAGATTGTACTCTTAACCTCCATAGTTCACTTCTTTGATGTATTAGTTTGGCTTTAAACGACAGTGACTGCCCACACCAGGTCCATCCTCCAGGAAGGACAGAACACCATTAAATCATAAAAGGTGTTGACATTTTAATTTTTTTTTTTTTTTAAACAGAGTCTCACACTGTTGCCCAGGCTGGAGTGCAATGGTGCAATCTTGGCTCACTGCAACCTCCAACTCTTGGGTTCAAGCAATTCTCCTGCCTCAGCCTCCCGAGTAGCTGGGATTACAGGCGCTCACCACCACACCTGGCTAATTTTTGTATTCTTTAGTAGAGACAAGGTTTCACAATGTTGGCCAGAATAGTCTCTAACTCCTGACCTCAGGTAATCCACCCTCCTCGACTTCCCAAAATGCTGGGATTACAGGCGTGAGCGTTGACTTTTTTGACCTGTTGGCCAATTTGGCAGAACTTCTGTATGTTGAAAAATAACTAAGTCAGGAGATAGATGAGAAATATATGGGAAACACAGCAAAGGGTTAGTAGTGTTATCATACAGGTAGCAGTAGTGGTGGTTGTGGTACTAGTTGTAAAAGTTAACATATAATGAATACTTAGTAACACTGTTAAAAGATAGATAAGCTGGACATGGTGGCTTACATCTGTAATACCAGCACTTTGGGAGGCCAAAGTGAGAGGATCACTTGAGCCCAGGAGTTCAAGAGCAGCCTGGGCAGTATAGTGGGTAAATGCAGTATAGTGAGTAAAAGCTCTGTCTCTACAAAGTATAAAAAATTAGCCAGGCATTGTAGTGCATGCTTGTAGTCTCAGCTCCTCAGGAAGCTCGGGTGTGAGAATCCCCTGAGCCTGGGAAGTTGAGGCTGCAGTGAGCTGAGATCACAACACTGCACTGCAGCCTGGATGATGAGCAAGACTCTGCCTCAAAAAAAAAATAAATAAAAATAAAAATAAAAGATAGCTTCTAATTTAGTTACACAACAACCTTCGGGGCAGGTAGTATTCTTGTTACCCCATTTTATAGGTGTAGAAACTGAGACACGGAGAGTTGAGGTAACCTGCACAAGAACACAGAATGGGGTAGCCTGGGTTCAGCCAGGCAATCTACTCATCTATAGAGACTGTGCACTTTAACCATAAAAAAAAAATGAACAAAGAATCTCAATATATAATTCAACAAGAGAGAATATTTAAATATTGTTATAATGAAATGGAAAGCTAACGGGCCAAGGTCCCAAACACCGGATCCATCTTCAGATGAATGAAGAAGATAGATACAAAGAATCAGAATGGGCCAAATAACTGTTAACCAGCAGGTTCTTGGAACTCAGACCTTAGTGTAGACTCCTCATGAATTGGGCTGGACCACAGAGAAACTCCTTTTGTCTCTCTGGATTAAGACTCAGACTAAAAACAGTCCCCTTTGCCTTCTTTTTCCTCGTCTTTTTACCCTATCTAGTCTTGGCCTTTGGCATCTTACTGCATTGCAGTAAGAAGAGGCAAAGAAACTTTCATGATCTTAGAGACCATGGAAACAGAGAGAAAAAATAAAACCCAGTATTTTTCCCTAAGGCTTGGGATAGACTGCTTGAGATACCAGTCCTGAACTTTCCTAAAATGGAAGATGAGGAAGTAACCTGGGAATGTGGTCCAGGCTTGGAGTGACATGCCATACAGGGTTTTAAAACAGAATAGCAATCCAAAGAGAAAAAGGTACCTCTGGGTACAAGCATCATAGAAGGAAGAATTTCTTGGGATACTCAGATGCCTTGTCTCCTCATTTCAATGGCCCACTTATGTCAGAGGCCTGATTCATTTCAACATCTTCCTCAGAGCAAGGGGTAATCTCCAGGTCCTCTTTGAAGCCAGAATTAAGACGTATAACCCATATGTACATTGTCTCAAGACTAATTAGCATGGTGTTGCATGCTAGACAAATAAGTTCAACTCCAGAAAACAGGTAAAACCTAAAAGCAGTTTTTACTTGAATGTCTTTGAGAGGCTTAAGGAAAAATTACACTATATGACACGCATTAAAATGTCCCCAAATCCTCTTTACTCATTTCCATTACTCAGCATCCAATTCATTAAAGCAACTGCTTTCCTAGAACCTAGCTTCTCTCAGTTCCGCCCAGACTGTGTCTCAATATTACTTCCGCCTTCTGGAACTTCTTAGTTCACAAAATGTCTCCATGCCATGTCTAAGGTAAATGGAGTTTCTTCTGTTCTACATAGTTCAACGCAACACAGCCCTGAACGTTTCTGCAGGGAAATGCAGAAACTACCTTAGGATGCAAGATTTAGAGAAATGGTGTAAATATCCTTCTGCCTTGGTACATAAATACATAGAAACTGTTTAACCTCACTAGAACTAAAGAAATGCAAAATCACAATGTACTATGTTTTTAATTTTCCACTAAATTAATGACAGAAAGGTTTTTATGTGAACAACCAATAAAAAGTAAGGATGTGATGAAACTGATATTGTTGTATGTTGAAAGTACTATGGTAAATTGGCAAAATCTCTTATGAAAAATAATTATGCAATGTATGTGGATAATAATGCAACTATTCCTGCCAGTTAGCCCACCTAAAAGTCAATGTAAGGAAATAATGTAAAATATACAAATATTTTATGCATTTTATTAAGGGCTTTATGAAAAATAAAACTAGAAATAATGTAAATGCACAATAGAAGTTATTGAATACACTATGATGCATCTACTAGATTATATTACTTTGTCATTGTTGTAACTTTATTTCTAGTATATAAATATATGAAAACACACATATGAGAAAATGTGCCAGAAGAGAATGTATCAAAACATATTTTGGGTACTAGGGTTTGGGGTGATTTTTTTCTTTTCTTCTGTAATTGTATTGCTTTTATGACCAAAATAGTTATTTTTAAAAAGTTTTCTCAGCCAGGCGTGGTGGCTCACACGTATAATCTGAGCACTTTGGAAGGCTGAGGCAGAGGAAATCACTTGAGGTCAGGAGATCAAGACCATCCTGGTCAACATAATGAAACCGCATCTCTACTAAAAATTCAGAACTTAGCTGGGTGTGGTGGCACGTGCCTGTAATCCCAGCTACTTGGGAGGCTCAGGCACAAGAATCACTGGATTGCAGGAGGCAGAGGCTGCAGTGAGCTATGATTGTGCCACTGAATTCCAGCTTATGGATGAGCTAGGCTTCATCTCAAAAAAAAAAAAAAAGGTTCTCTCAGTGCAAAGGGTAAAATGAGAGGATGTGAGTGAAAACAATGCCTTTTTGCACTAGAAAAAATATCACACTGAATCCTAAAGAAAAATCAGGATGAATTGTCACAGGCTGAGAGGTCCCGTTCACTCATGTTGCACGCCTGAATAACGTTTTTGTAACTTTTTTCTTCCTTTTAGGTGCACATAATGCTCTCATAGTTGGTAAGTTTTATGAAGGGTTTGCTGAGGAATTCTGGCATCTTTAACAGTGAGTATCTACCTATAATGAATGAAATGTAAAAAGAGAGATCAAGATGACTTGTAAATTCAACTAGAAAGAAAATAATGATGAGTTTAGGCCAGGATATGGTGAAACTAGCATCATCATATGCATACTGAGTAACCTTTATCAAAGGTTCTTTACTGTCTTTGAACCATTACAAATGAATAATCATTCATCAGTGTCAAAAATTCTTTATTTGAATGTGGTAGGAGAATGCAACTTCTTCTTTGGGTTATAACCTGGAATATGCTTCCAAATGGTGATAGTGCCCATTTGCACAAATAGAAAGCCACACGACCAGTCTTCTGAGCCCATATCTATGATCTGCCTATATCAGAAGAATAGTTTTGTAATAGAGTTTGCTTCCAAGGGAATCTCTGTGGCACAGTATTCTTACATCCCTTTTTACATATGTGGACACTGAGACACAGAGGTTTAGGTAACTTGCCCAAGACCACAGAATGGGGTAGCCTGGGTCTAACCAGGCAATCTACCTATCTGTGGAGACTGTGCACTTCGACAATCAATAAATGGACAAAGGACCTCAATATATAATTCGACAAGAGAGAACATTCCCATATTGTTACAATGAAATGCCTGTGTGTTAAGTCTTAGGCAAGAAACATGGGCAGGGCCATGGAGAGCCGGTGGGCAGCTGCACCATCATGGTTCTCACTTACTTGTGGAAAGGCTGATGTTGGACTAAAGGTTACGAAACAGCTCAGCTCACCCCTTAACTATAATAACTCTGTGGGAGTAAGACTAATGCTACAGAAACCCAGAGTAAAGCAGAATGTATAGTTACACCTTAAAAAAAAAGCATTGGCAATCTGTAGTGAGAATGGATACTAAGATAGCATTTAAAACCTATGAGTTATAGCCTTCATGCATTTAATTACCTTGTTTTATTGCCTAGGCATTTTATCTGGTACAATCTTCCTTATTTTATTCACCATTTTCCTCTCTTGGATAATTCTAAAGTGCAGAAAAGGGTAAGTATAGCCATATTATCCCAAGAAATGTAAACTGTCCTTACCTTACCCCCTCTTGGAAGTCAAAAGAAAGTAAAAGACAAATAAACCCGCTCTACATAAACTGATGTGGTAATTCGTATAAAGAAGGCCCTTGACAAACAGTATAGACAAAGAGGTATTCACACTAAAGGAAATATATAGGATACTAAGAACATTAAAAAAACAAAACAAACAAAAAAACCCATCATTTTGGCCACATACGGTGACACATGCCTCTAATTTCAGCAAGCACTATGGGAGGCCAAGGTGGGCAAATCACTTGTGGCCAGGAATTCGAGACCAGCCTGGGCAACATGGTAAAACCCCAACTCTACTAAACATACAAAACATTACCAGGTGAGGTGGCACATGCCTGTAAACCCAGCTACTTGGGAGGCTGAAGCACGAGAATTGCTTCAACCTGGGAGGCGGAGGCTGCAGTGAGCTGAGATTGTGCTGTTGCGCCAACAGTGAGACTCTTTCTCAAAACACACACACACACACACACACACACACACACACACACACACACACGGCATGTTAAGAAGAAATTGAGTTTTACAGAAAAAGTAGACAGAAGGAGTTTTTAAAAAGGTGTTCATGAGGCTGCTGATATCCTAGTTTTGCTAAGACATTGCAGACATTGACCTCTAAGCCCAGATCCCATCATAGCACTAGAAGTTAGATTGGGTCTCTTACGGCACACAGATCATATGGCATACATAGGCTAACAGTGGGGAAGAATTGAGACTTTTAATATTTTAACATATCAACAAATATTTTGTAAACACCATTAACTTTTTCTTTTTTTGAGACAGAGTCTTACTCTGTTACTCAGGCTGGAGTACAGTGGCATGATGTAGGCTCACAGTAACCTCCACCTCTGGATTCAACCAATTCTCATGCCTCAGGCTCACAAGTAGCTGGGATTACAGGCATGTGCCATTATGCCTGTTTAAGTTTTGTAGTTTTAGTAGAGACAGGGTTCTGCCACATTGGCCAGGCTGATCTCGAACTCCTGGTCTCAAGTGATTTGCCCGCCTTGGCCTCCCAAAGTGCTGGGATTACAGGCATGGGCCATTGTACCAGGCCACCATTAACTTTTTAAACTTAAAAAAAAACTTCCAAAAATTAAGATCTGAATAAAGAAATGTCTTTATTGACAGGGAAGAGTATACAGCTTTTGTACTCGATTGAATTATAACAACATTAATGAGGCCAGAATCAATACTTGCAATGTTATAAGGTTGATGAGCAAATTTTATCCCCATAAAAAACTGAATTTGTAACTTTTAAGTGAACAGTTTTCTATAGAAAATAATCTAAGTGCAGTTTCCTTCAACAAGCTTTACGGAAATTGAAGTTTTCATATTTCACAGAGATGCCAATACACTTTTTAAAAAGTAGTTTGTCATAGTAGATCTTGCCGTAAACAACCTAGTCAATTTCATGGGAAATACTGAATTAGTCAAGATTAAAATTTAAATCATTATCCTTCCTAACTAATGTTCTCCATATTATTTATGGCTTGACATATAAATATTCTTTGCTCTTTTTCTTTACGAAAACAAAAGCTAAGTAGCTGGGCATTTTACCTTAACAATGTACTGTGTCAATACATTTTTCCCTTAAAGTTTCCATTAAGTACCACTATAATTGAGAGTTAATTTTTAAAAAATTATTAAGTCTGATTTAAAGAAGTTGGGGCTCTAATTTTCAGTAGCTATACCAGTCTCTAATTAAAACCACATAGGGAAAATGATTATTTCTTCCTTTTGAAAATATTCAAGGTACTTTAATATCTTGAAGGTATCTGAATATCTCCACCCTTCTAACTATGTCATTCTTCATACTTTATGGCCTATTCCTTGTTAATCAACTAGAGGGTCAGATTCCCAAGCCTGACTATTGATTTCTTTCACCCACATGATTTAAGATCATTTCTTCATATTAATCATCTTCAGGCATAAACATAACTCAATAACCATTTCATAAAATTATTTCTTTAAAAATGATTATCTTGTATAGTCTAAGCAACCTCAGTGCATATACCATTTCTTCATGTTTTCATCCTGTAAAACCTGCCTATTATTTTCATATTCTTTTAAAGTGTAATGTCCATGGCACAACTATTCTCTCTCTGACCAGGGGTACCAGGGATGTGGCAGAAAGAAAGATCATGATCCTTGTTAGACTTAACACTCAGGGAGGTAAACCTCCCAAACTTCTATGTAACCCACACTAAAACCTATTATATATGTGTAATCCAGGAAAAATTTTAAACATTTCCTAAACTTTCATTTTTGGCCTGTTTCACTTCTTGGGATTGTAACTGTCTGACAGCTTCTTCCTGCCTGTTGTACAGATAAAATCAATTCACTGAGATCATGGTACATTGCAGTAAAGAAAGAGTTGAATTAACAAAGGCCAGCCACATGGAAGAACTGGAGTTATCACTCAACTCAGTCACCCCAAGAACACAGAGGCTAGGGTTTTTGTAGATAAGTTGGTAGGAAGGGAGTTAGGAAATGGGTACTACTGATTGGTTGGGGATGGGGGTATGGGAAACAGTCCTCATGTGCTGTGTCCACCTCTAGGTAGAAGCCACAGGACCAGTTGAGTCATGAGTCACAGGTCCAGGTAGAGTCAGTCAGTTGCCAAATGCAAAAATCTGAAAACATCTCAGAAGACCACTCCTACATTCTACAATAGTGATGTTATCTATAGGAGCAATTAGGGAAGTCACAAATCTTCTGATTTCTGGCCACCTGACTCCTGATGAGCAGTAATGGATTATAAAAAATAAGCCTGTATTTTAGCAGAGTTCAGGTCCCTCTCATAATCCTAATCTTCTGGCCTTTCATAAGTTTTCAGGCCCTGAGCAAGGAGGGAGCTAGTTTTAGGTAGAGACTGTTATTATCCTTGCTCCAAAGTTAAATTATAAACTAAATTCCTTTCATGGTCACCTTGGCCTACTCCCAGGAATGAGCAAAGCCAGCCTGCCTGTGAGGCTCGAAGCAAGATGGAGTCAGCCATGTTAGATTTCATTCATTCTCATAATCTTTGCAAAGGTGGTTTCAGAATAGTGAGTGCATTAGTATAACAAAACACCATTGATTCTCATGTTAGAAATAACACATAGCTAAAATTAAGAAAAAAAAAGTACAAAACTTAAATAATCAGAAGGCAGAGGTGCCTTATCTTGGCCTTGGAAGGAGCTGGGCTGATTCATTATGCAGTCATCCCTCCTTGAGTGGGTGTGGCCAACAAGCTAAGCCTTGTGGCTATGTGAGGACGGCTGATTATTCCTTATCTGCAGCTTACGCTTTCCTCGCAGAAAGACAAGGGCATAAACGGCCTCACAGTAAAGAAGGAAGCATGTGAGAAACACAGAATGTAAGTGGAGAGTATTGTAGTGGTCATCAAGTCAGAGGAGCTGTTTATCCTGGAACTAAAAAAGACTGACAGAGATAGAATAGTGTAGAACAAGATGGCCTGCTCTATAGGAAAGCCACAATCACACCAGGCCTGGACAGATGCAGGCTGAAGTCTTCCTCAAACACTGGAGACAATTCAGAAACTGCATAATCAGTCTGAAGACTTACTAAGCAACTAAAATGAGGCTGGGTGTCGTGGCTCAGGCCTAAAATCCCTGCACTTTGGGAGGCCAAGCTGGGTGGATCACCAGAGGACAGGTGTTCGAGACCAGCTTGGCCAACATGATGAAACCCTGTCTCTACTAAAAATACAATAAATTAGCCAGGCGTGGTGGCAGGTGCCTGTAATCCCAGCTACTCAGGAGGCTGAGGCTTGAACCCGGGAGGTGGAGGTTGCAGTGAACCAAGATAGAGCCACTGTACCCCGCCCTGGGCAACAAGAACAAGACTCCGTCTCAAAAAAACAAAAAGAAAAAAGAAAAGAAACTAACATAAGACAGAAATAGAGGGAATACACACACAGAAATGATCTTACTTTCTTTATAACATTCAAGGTTACCTACTTTAACTATCCTAGTAAAGATAGTATCACCCCTACCCCCACATTCCCGATCTCTCTTATCCTGCTTTATTTTTTCACAGAATTATCCTCTTTTATTATAATTCATTAAATAATTAAGTTCCTTGTTTATTGTCTCTCTCCCTCCATGAAGTCAGGGATTTTTGTCTTATCTTCACCAATGGATATACAACAAATCTAAACTGTCCCTGGAACAAAGAGGTTCTTAATAAATCAAATGAATGAGTGAGCTAAACACCACTAAGAGTGTTACCGCAAGGGGAAATCGCTGCTGTAATTCTCTACCAAGTTACATAGTGCATCTTTAACCTGTCCTAAACTTACTGCAGGTTTCAAGGCTGCTCCTTGTTCTAATACACCAACTGTCTCAGTCTGTTGGTATATAGAGTTGGGCAGCTGTAACAGAAACTCCATAGACTGGGTAGTTTCAATAAGCATTTAAGCTGGGTGCAGTGGTACCTGCCTATAGTCCCAGCTACTCGGGAGGCTGAGGCAGGAGGAATGCTTGAGCCATGAGTTTGAGGCCAGCCTGGGGAATATGGCAAGAACCTGTCTCTTAAAAACATTATTTAATTTCTAAAAATCAAGCATTTATTTCTCATAGTTCTGATGGGTAGAGAATACAAGATCAAGGCAACTGCAAATTCAGTGTCTGGTGAGGCTCACTTTGTAATTAATAGACTTCAATCTCTTTGTATCCTCACATCAGAGAAAAGGAGTAAGGGAGCTCTTGGGGGTCTCTTTTCTCCCATTCACAAGGGCTCTGCGCTCATTATAGATCCTATGAATTTTCAACATATAAATTTGGAAGGATACAAACATTCAGTCCATTGAACTAAGACTGAATTTAATAAGCACATCTGCTTAAATGATATCACACTTGTTGATCTCATGTGCCTTTTTCGCCTTGTTTTTATCTATATTCCGTTAACCCAGCTCGGAATTCACTCAACCAAGATGCTTTCCCAAACAACTCTAGTCCAAAATGATGTCTATCTTTAGGAAAAAATACAAATGAATGTAAAAATTACCCACAATAACCTCTACCTAGTAGTATCCTTAAGCTTCTTTGCATATTATTTTACATTTGCACGTACATCTTGAGATTATATTGATTGCACATATTGAATCCTGCTTTTTTTCACCAAATGACAAACATTTCCCCCATCATCATAACAGTATATAACCTATAGTAATTGACATTTCATGTGTTGTTTGCCTGTTAACTCTATTGCATTCATTTACTTGCTTATTTACTGTTCACACATTCTTATATCCACTTACAATGTACCATACATTGTGCTTATGTGTGTTTTCTTTCCCATGTTAAATTACCTTCTGTTGAATAGACATTTCTTTAAAACCTCCCCAAATCTCTGAGTATAATCAAATGAGAAATGTTCAATAATCAATTAAACATGTTAATCATTTGAGAAATGAATTTATGAAAATTTCATTTACCCTCATCTTTTTGGAAATACTCTTTTACATCAGAGTACACCTCAAGTTGTGTGCACTGACGACTGATCGCATTTTAGTAGGTAGAAAGTCCTTAAAAGTTGTTTCAACTTTCCCTTTTAAGATTGGAATTTGGACCACAGCGTTCCACTGGATCAAAGTGAATCATCTATGTCAAAATATGGTAGACGAGATGTGAGTTAGAATCTGTGCCAAGCGTTAAGACCTGTGCACCCAGCTTCTGGGGCAGAGTAAAGAGGTAGGCTCAAAGACATAGCTGTGTTTTGGACAGGAGAGTGTTAGGAGAAATACAGGTAGCAGGTGATGCTGGGAAGTCCAGTGAAATGAAAGGAGAATGATGATGAAGAATCTGGTGGCAGTAATAACTGAGAGCAAATGAGCTGGAGGGCCTCATCAGGAGGTCTGTCCATTGGTGGAAGGACACCATTCCTGCCTTAAAAGGAGGCTCCTGTATGACTGGGGAAGCATTTGGGTGACTTGTACTAAATCTACTACTGTAGCTCATTTTTTACTGTAATTAGAAGAGGAGGACTGTTTTCTGAAGCTGACCCCCTCCAAGATGACCCCCTGCAGAAAAAGTTCCTATTTCTGCCCCTGCTACCACCATGGTTTAGAACAAGAGACTCAAAAAAACACTTCTTGTGTTATGAGTGATCTGTACATTTTCTAGAATGAAATGAGGCTCCTTATTTCTTTATTTAGTAGCACAATTCTAAGAACACTTTTTCTTTGGACAAAATTAAAAAAGGAAAAAAGTTACTCAATAATCTCTCTCTTATCTACTCAATGTCTCCATCTATGCTATCCATTCTTATGCTCTACATGGCAGCCATCATAGAGGGCAATAAACACTTCCAATGACCTCTACATAGAATGCTAGCATCATGATTATCAGTCTATAAAGTCTGGGTAATTCAATTGTCGACCATACTGTTTACTAAATGAAAACATCCTGTTATTTCAGTGTCTTTCCTTGACAAAGTACCATAAAGCTGAAGAATATATGGAATAAAATGTTAGTTGGAAAGGAGCCAGTTGATTTCAACAGAGAACATCTGAGCTTCATAAAGTCTTTGAAGTGGCTTCACAGAGACGCAGACATGTGCGCTTGAAGATGCTGCCGCTTCCCCAGGACCTAGCAAAGCTCCTCCCTCTTTGCGTGCATCACTGTGAACCCCTCCCCTTCTGCCTCGTGCTAAAAGCACACAGTATCTACATAAATAGACTGCATTTAGCATTACAAAATAGTTTGGATTACTTAAGGAATAATATGTTGCCTGGAATTTCTGGTTTACAAGTTGTTTTTCCTTTTTAAAATATTTATACTTTGGAATTGGCTCATTAAGCAGAGCTGTATATATGACTACTGCTCATGTCTGTGTAATTCTGTTTAATAGTTGCTTTAAAGGTGAATTCTGCCACATTTACTTTGACAACGATATAGTGAGATAGACATGAACTTGCATTTCAATTTAAAATCCTGCAAGATAGGAACAAAAAACCAGCATAAGCAAAATCAACTGATAAAGTGCAAGAAAAAAATGTGACTTACATCACAAAGGGTCATTGCTTTATTATTTAGAGAGTACTTAAAAATTCAAAGACCAAACTTCTCTCTACCCCACAAAAACGGGCCAAGCACATATAGCTAAATCAACAAGAAAAGAAGGGCAACCAGGCAGTGTAAAGATACGCAGTAGGACTTTTAGTTAGCTGGATCTTCAGCAAATTTCTTTTATTTCTTGGGATTTTGGAGAAGTATCTTTTAAAAGAAGAATAAAAACAAAGTGGGAATTGGCCTTTTTTAGAATTAAAATTTCTCATCACAAGAAAAAAAATCCCATGTTCTTTATTTTCCAGAATGGAGTAGGTCATTGGCAATTTGATTAATCAATATGCAATGCTTGTGACTTCTGTTTTGGAGAGTCTTGCCTTGGGGCTGGAGTGCAGTGGTTCAGTCCAGGCTCACTGCAACCTCACCTGTGACTTTTTAATTGCAAGAAAGCCAAAATATTTTTTTTTGATTACATCAGTTGTAATGGGAAATACTGTATATACTGTAAGTAAAATACTATACTGCCTAACTTGTATTATTAAGCCCTTCTGCTGACCCTTGACCTTACATTTTCATCTGAAAAGCTATGTGATAGGAGTTATTAGGAAGTTATTTTAGGCAGATAGAGAGGAAAAGGGGTCTTTGGAACCTTTTTGTTTCTTTTAAAGCAGCTCCAGAAATGTTTCTTGTCTAGCTAGAAAGCCCTGGCTCTTAAAACTGGGCCAGCAACCTTTAATATGCAAATGCAAGCCTTTAGAAACTGGGCCTAGTCAACATGGTGATTCCCACTGCTGTCCAACGTGTGTCTGGCAACATGGCTGCCCCCAAATATCTCCACGTGTGTAGAACATCATGGTGCCCTACATTTGCATATTAAAAGCCAAGGGCCAGTTTTTCATGGGCTATGTGAATGACATGCCTAGTCAAACCAATCACCTGAGCCCCATTCAAATCAGTCACTGACACGGCTAACCTCTACATATACCTGGCTGGTTTCCGCCTCACTTGGGGTCACCTCTCTTGGCTCTCGTGCCTCCTCCCTCTGTCTCTTTACAGGGGAGCGTCTTCCCTTTATCTCCCTTATTTCTTATTTATTAAATTCTCTGCTCCTTAAAACTACTTCATGTGTGTCTGTGTTGTTTTTCCCAATTTGACATGAAACGAAGAACCTGGTGTTCCTCTACTTCTTACGGCCAAATCATTTTCGTGCAAGGGCCAGGAAAGGAAATTCATTAATCAGACTGGTGACTATGGAGTGGATCTCAACTTTAAATCTGTCCTTTAATCTCAAGGCTTTCTTCAGCTACACTGTTGCCAAACTTTCTCTTTCTATCCGGTCTCTTACCCTCTCTGTGTGTGTCTAATGTGTAGGAATCTTTACAGTTCAGGGACACAGGTCTGCTGGAAAAGAATCGCAGCAGGCAGTAGTAACTCAATAAACGTCTCTGTCTCTATGGTTTCTCTGGTGAGCACATGGTATTTCTAAGCCACCTAGTGGAAATAAAAATCCTCTTCATGAGACATTTTGCGGCTTCACAACTTTTTCATTGTGCACTTTTCTACTGCTACTTCTGTGGAAGGGAAAGCTCTGGTTTTAACAGTTAAGAGTAAGATGCCTTCTGTAGCCAAATTTTAGTCTCAGTATTGTCCCACTGGCAGGAAAATGACCATTCAATTCCTATATTCATTTAAGGTATCTATTCTGTCTCCCATTAAGACAGTACTTAATTAGTGAGGGGATTTTTTGTTTTTTTCACCTCTTAGCCTTGTCCAAGTTAGTGAGGGGATTTTAAGTCCGGAAGTTAACTGGAACCGTTTTTCAATGGGTAAATGCTTTAGCACTGCTATAATAGCAGGATATAGAGCTCAATCTAGCATGACTCCTCCCTTAAAGGGGCCTTGCCCAATTATGTGATTTTTCTTGATATCCATTTAGGAAGGCACACAGGCCACAAAAGTCTAGGAGGTCAAAGGGAAATAAAAGGCAGAGGACTAAGACTGCTTGGGGATGGCGCAACTAAGGCACAAAAGTTTAGTTCCTCTGGTGCCATGGCTTGGAGGGTCACTCGTGCGGTCATGGGTGGCACATTTAAATGCGTGCTGGAAATCCGGGAACCCCAGAGAGAATATAGCTGGGGGGACGCCCTCTACTATTTTGTCTCCATCTGGATCACATACTGAAAGGAAGGAGACTAAAAGGATGCTTTAATTCTCATTTATCTTTCTAGATGGGTAACAAACAGCCTTTTAATATGCACTCCCCTGGAGTGTATTTTAAAGCACTGGGACTCCTTCCACCCTGAAACTTTGAAGAAAAAATGGCTTATTTTCTTTTGCACAGGGGAATGGCCTTTTTAATGTCCCCAAATTAAAGAAACAAGTTTCAGGGGAACCATCTGAGGGTCCCCCTTGTCTGGGGCCCCTTCAAGTTCCCTTCTCATTGCAGAACCTTAGGCAAGTAAAAGGAGTCTTAGGCCAATTTTCTGATGACCCTGAGAAGTATACAGAAGCTTTCCAAAATTTAACTCAGGTATTTGACCTCTCATAGAGGAATATTATGCTGCTCCTAAGCCAAACCCTAACTATAGCTAAAACAGGCAGCTCTGCAAGTAGAAGAGAATTTTGGAGATGAGCAATATGTCTCCTATAGTATGCCAAAAGGGGAACAAGAAATAAGGAAGGCAAAGAAATAGGGGAAACGCCATTCCCAATAGGAAGAGCTAATATCTCTTGACAACCCTAACTGGAACTCCTTTCTAAGGTGTTGTTTCTTCTTTTGCGGTTTAAAATGGATTCTATCTCTTTTATAATGTTCTTCCAACCTGGGAAAGGTTAATTTTCTAAACCTTAAAATGCTTTGCTTAGAGTTGAGCTAGGGGGGAAGGAAACTCAGAAGCCTGATATGCTAGTAAAAGGGTAAAAATTTCTTACCAGTCAGGCTTTTGGCTTCTCTCTCCCTGTGCAAACCAGTAAAATCGATAATAAGGATCATAGTTTATATTCTCTGTAAATTTATAATTAATGAAAAAGGATTTGTAAGGTTGGTCTCAAGCTATAGACAATCTGATGTGCTTTGCATGTCTTTCGGTATGGTTCCATCAAAGAAAGGATATCTTAGGTTAGGATGCAGGCCCAGGACCTCGTAAGCCTGCTGTTCAAGCCAGCCCAACAAAATGGTCAGTAACAAATTTGGCTACAGGCTCCATCTTGTTTAATGTCCTTGGGAACATAACCTGTAACCTTATGGCAATACTTTGTTTTAGTCTCTGCCATTTTACAATGGTGGCTGTCTTCTTGTGCTAAGTCAGTTTCTGGGTGAGGGTCACAAAGTCAGATAAGCCAGTTTGTCAATCAGGGTGGTGCCAGCTAACCCATCAAGAGCAGGGTTTACAAAATATCTTAAGCACTGATCTTTAGAGCAGTTTACGGAGAGGAAAAATCTTGTAGCCTCCAGCTGCGTGACCCCTAAGCCATGGCTTCTAATCTTATAGCTAGTTTCTTGGTCTGGTCCATAGGCAAGAAGGAAGTATATCTTCAGAAGGGGCTGTTATCATCTTTGTTAACTGCAAACCAGGCTTCTCACAAAGTTGGCTCAACTTATGCCCAGGGATGGGCAAGAACAGCTTGGGAGCTGGAAACAAAATGGAGTTGTTTGGGTTGGATCTCTTTCACTGTCTCAGTCACAGTTTTGCAATGATAGTTTCAATAGCTGCCTATTACCACTTAAAAAATGCCTTGTGCACTCCTGCTTAAATCATAACCTGATTAAGGCTAGTCAGTTTCACCTGTGAGGTTACTTTTTGTAACGTTCAAAAGCCAAAAATCTTAACTGCTTGGCATGGCTAAAGTCAAGTAACAAGGAATTTAAAAATATGTTCTTAAAGAGTAGTCAGTTTAATTAACAGTGGATATTCAAGTTATAGGTATATTTAAAAGCTTTTCTGGAAAAAGGCTCTTCTCGGTCAGTTGAATTATTTTTCTCCATTTTTTGTCTTACCAATTTTTTTTTTTTTTTTTTTTGAGAGGGAGTCTTGCTCTGTCACCTAGGCTGGAGTGCAGTAGTGCTGCGATCTTGGCTCACTGCAACCTCTGCCTCCTGGGTTCCAGTGATTCTCCTGCCTTAGTCTCCAGAATAGCTGGGACTACAGGTGCATGCCACCATACCCAGGTAATTTTTTGTATTTTTAGTAGAGATGGTTTCACTGTGTTAGCCAGGATGTTCTCAATCTCCTGATCTCATTATCTGCCCACCTAGGCCTCCCAAACTGCTGGGATTACAGGCATGAACCACCATGCCTGGCCTGTCTTACCGTTCTTAATGCAAGCATGAGAGGCTCTAAGACAACTTCTGGTAGCATGGGACTCCTTGGGAAAAACAGAGGAGGCGCCACAGACCCATTTTGGGAAAACCTCTGTTTTCCTCACCAAACTCCAGGAATTAAAAGTGGATAGATCCCTCACAAAATCAAAGGCTGTATTCTGTTTCGCATTGTGTTATCTGACGGTTCTGGATTTTGGGGGTGTTAGAAACGACTTTGCATTATGAGAGAGATCTGGTGATAATAACTAGGTAGGAAATATACTTTAAGGGATGGCTAATAGTAGTTATAAATCAGAGTAGGATGCTCTTGGCCACCTGAAAGATATGGAAACATCTCCATCCCACCCCACCCTCAACTAAGAGATGAGACTCCCACGGGGGATGTGCTAATTACAAAATAAGCCGAGTGGCTTTGGGTTGCTTTGCAATGAAATGCATGGTAGAAGCACTACACTGTCTTCTCCCATAGGATCTATATGGTCTTTTCATAAATTGAGCATTGAAATAAAGGCATAGCAAGGAGGTCTTAAAACATTAATCTACCCTTTAGTAATAAGGTTATAAAAGGTTTGTAAAGATTTCACCTCATGGTCAAATTGGTTAAGATTAGATGGAATAATCTATGAGGTTTCATTCAGACAAACTGGGGTTAACATTAACAAACTAATGCAATGGTAAAATTTGGCTTTGAATAGGATTTTCATGCCACAATAAAGGCTAATCAAATGTTTTTGCCTTTTGAGTCATCATTTTGGCAAAATAATTTATGGCAATCTGGAATTCTATTTCATAACATCAAGTGTTTTAAACCTCTAACATTTAACAGGCATCCCAAAATCAAGCTTCAAGTTTTGAAATTGTCTTTTCTGATGTTTGGCTTTTTGGATGTTCCAAGGGGCCCTGAAACATTCAGAAAAGAGGTAAACAAGATTATTTGACATGTTTAGTCACATGAGGTTGCCAAAATGATGGCCGATCTTCTTTAAGGTATATTTTGATGAATATATGTTCCAAAATTGTATGGGATTTCCAAAATTCTATTGTCTAAGTATGTGCTATCAATTATAATTAAGGGTAAAGTTATTGGAAGCCATGGAGATAAATAAACTTCTTTGTCAGTCATATTTTTAACTGTAACTATCCTGGAAATTTTGCCATTCACAGACGAATGTCTTGCTTTCTTCCTTCTCAAAACATTGTTTATAATTAAGCTATATTAAGGACTTTAATAGGTCTTCTCAAATGCAGATTTTTAATAGCTCTGAAGATTGTAACATTGGAATAGAGAAAGGATGTACAGGGCTCATGAAGAAGTGACATGTTCACAAATACCAAGTAAAACAAGAGTTAACTAAATGGACTGCACTCAGAAAGTTAAAGCAACCTTTTTAACTTTTGCTTAGAATATTGTTGATCCTTGTTTTGTCTTTCAGAGTCTAGGAAACTTATTTTAAGCTATTTATGGCCTTTAACAATTGAGTAAGGTATACTCTCATGAACAACATTTGGAGCATGTTTATTTTTCTCTGCCTGGTTCCCCTAGAATTTGGAGACCATCTGTGAGTACTCTTAACTTATGGAAATATAGCTGTTTGCATCAGTGCAATAAGAATTCATTTTTCTTTGTCAACAGGACACAACAGGAAAAAATGGTTATTTTACCAAGGCTTTGACTGAAAGGGTATGTTTCCCTTTAAGGAATCAAGCTTGACATGCAGAGCCAATAAAAGCCCCTTGGGGAGAACTGGCCTCACTTGTCTACACAATCCATGTCCAGGGTTCCTAACCTGTGGTCAGTAAATAATGTCACTTTCTAACAGGTCTGGGAACTCTTGAGTTTATCTTGGGATCTCAAGAAGAGAGGATCACCCAACTCACAGGTATTTGAGGATACAAACCCATGATGGGCTTGGCTCTAAAGGCCTTATCTGGAATTCCTTATAGAACAGAGTTTCGTCAAAGCCAATCCAAAAAGTTTATGTAGAAATAACCATTCTTGCTGCACTTTATGCAAATAACCAGGCCAAGTATAAGACTAAAGTTTCTTCTATGAACAATACACATAGTCCTATCATAATTTGCTCTTACCAAAAATGAGGACTGGAGAGACAAATTGTGCTCCAAAGCTTATCACACATTTGTCATTAAATTCTAGTCTCATTAATTGTTTTTAAGCCTTTGGCCTACATTTTAAACTAATCCTGCTTATTCCTGTGAATCAAATGGTGATCTCCTGCAGGTTGGAAGAAACTGGATGAGTAATGTAAAAATCTGGATCAATATGCTAGTTCTGGGCAACTATCCTGCAAATTCTGCCAGGTAATGAAAATGAGCAAAGTGCCCATAACCTTGAGGCTTCTTTGTTTAGGAAAATAAAACTAAGGAACTTCATAAGCCCCCAAAGGGAAATTCTGTATCTTAGAAAGTAAAATTTTAGATGGAAATTATCGACTACATCACACTTGTGGGGATTGCTAAACTCTCACTCTACTTCTTGCAATAGGATTATACATGGTAGCACCTTCTAACTGAAATATTGGACAGAGAGTTTCCTTTGCTGTATATTTTGCTTAATTATTATCCTTATAGCAGGGATAATAGTTACTGACGAAAAGGGAGCATGAAAGTTTTACTATCACTGAGTCTGCTAGGACTTTTTATTGGGTTTAGTGATGCACTTTTAAATAAAACATGCTGCTTCTGGATTAACACCTCTACTAAAGTACAGGAAAATCTACAGATATTTAAGTATCACATCAAAATCATTAACAAGCTCAGGAAATATGCAGGCTTCAGTCCCGTGTGGCTACAATCCCTCTTTAATGAATTCTAGCCTTCTTTATGGAATTGGTTAACCCCTTTATTAACGCCTCTCTTGTTTGTATGTCTTGTATTAATATTTGAAAACTGTATATTCAATATTGTAATTCAAATTGTTTCTTGTTGCCTAGAAGCAATCAAACTCCAAATGGTGCTACAAACTGGACCATGAGTGGACACATCCTATTTCCAAGAACCCTTAGATTGACCCCAGGAGGAGCCCTAGCTGGTGTTCCCCATTTGATGCCCCTTTCAGCAGAAAGTAGCCAGGAAAAGTCGTCACCCAAAAACTCCCTAGCATTAGTTAGGTTGATATCTCCACAGGGGGTAAATGTGATAGGAGTTATTAAGAAAATCTTTTAGACAGTTAGAAAAAAAAGTTTTTTTTTTTTCAGAAAGTTTTTCTTTTTATTTTTTTGAGACAGAGTTTCACTCTTGTTGCCCAGGCTGTAGTGCAATGGTATGATCTCGGTTCACTGCAACCTCTGTCTCTTGGATTCAAGCCATTCTCCTACCTCAGCCTCCTGCCACCACGCCCTGCTAATTTTTGTATTTTTAGTAGGGATGGGGTTTCACCATGTTGGCCAGGCTGGTCTTGAACTCCTGACCTCAGGTGATCCGCCTGCCTCGGCCTCCCAAAGTGCTGGGATTACAGGCGTGAGTCACCCCGCCTGGGCAAGAAACTATTCTAGGCAGATAGAGAGGAAGAGGAGTCCTTGTAAAGTTTTTGTTTCTTTTAAAGCAGCTCCAGATATATTTCCTGTCTAGAAGGAAAGCCCCTGCCCTTAGAGCCAGGCGGGCAACATTTGATATGCAAATACAGGCCATTAGAAACTGGTTCCACCCAACATGGTGATTCCCATTCTTGTCCTCTTGCCCTTACTTCCACATGTGCCTGGCAACATGACCCCACATAACTCCATGTGCATAGAACATCATGGTGCCCTGAATTTGCATATTAAATGGCTAGAGTGGGAAGACCAGTTTTTTCATGGGCTGGGTGAATGACATGTCTAGTGAAACAAATCTGCTAAGCCCTATGCAAATCAGGCACCACATCCTCCAGCCTCTACATATACCTGGCTGGTTTCTGCCCCACTTGGGGTCTCCTCTCTCGGCTCTGGAGTTGCCCTCCTTCCATCTCTGTACAGGGGAGCTTCTACCTTCTTTCTTCTCCCTCCTTTCTTGCCTATTAAACTCTCCACTCCTTGAAACCACTCTACGTGTGTCCCTGTCATTTTATCCAACTCGATGCAAGGCGAAGGACCTGGTGTTCCTTCACACATCAGAGCCTTATCAGAAGGGGCTGGACACCAATTGCTCTCTGAAGTTATTCCTAGCCCTAATATTCTTTGTTTTGTTTGCTTTTTTAGCTCACTTAAGTGTATAAAGTTTATGATGCTTAAATAAAATTTTCTGTCTTACCATTACAATGAGAAAGGACTAAAATACTTTATTTTCCAAATCTACTTAGAGAATATCATTTGCAATATACTTGTGTTTTAAAAGCCTTCAAAAGCCAAGAGGAAACAAAATACTATCTATTTCTTCTGAGAAATGCACTTCTTTCTGTACCTGAGTGTTTTCACAATCCCTGTGTTGGTGTGTAATGCCATAGAAATGCTCTTGATGGTAACAGGAAAGAGAATCAGACACAGCTAAATATAAAGGTCAGTTGGCTGGCAGGCGCTTAGTTGCTACAAATAGAGGCCCATTCATGCTGCTACACCTGCTCCTGAAAAGCATAATTTAAATACAGTATGCTAATTTAGGAGGCAAAAAACCACCTAACATCAAATTTTAAAAGAGTTGGCCACAGTTTAATGACATCCTCACACACCAACCTCCACCCACACTGCCCTTCATAAGGCCCTTTAAGGAGATCACATAGTTCTAAACCTGGTCCACAAACATACATATCCTCAATTCTCTCCTTTTCTTCTCTTTGGCAGTTTGACAAAATCTTTAGGGGCAGCTGTAGGAAACACTAGTGTTTAATCTCCTACTTCATTCAAAGCCTTGACTTTAATTTTTACCCCTGTTAAGGCCCCAGGAAGTTCATTGTCCACACCCTCCATTTGAACTCAGTCACTAAAATGATCTCAAGGCTAAGGGATAGACCACAGGTCAACTTCACAAGTAAGTCTGCAACACCTGATTTAGGAAAGTTTGCTGTGCAGATGGTTGTAGTTCATCCCTTTCACAGAGAGATCTGGATTTGTTTCCTAGGGTCTAAAATTATTTAAATCAAAATCTCTAAGAACTTTCTGGGCATTTAGTAACTTCATGCTGGGGGAGAACTGGCAGAGACATGTTAAATGCACTTGACCACAAGAACCATTTATTTCATCCAACCAGCTATTCATTGTGCACCTAATACAGATTTTGGCATTGTAGATATAAGAAAACTCTATCCCTGACTCATGAAACTTATCCAAAAAGTAGAGAACCAGTCTCAGAACCATTCAATTGAAGCCTCAGTTGATTCAAATAAAAATAGGTTTTAAATATTTAATATGGAAGTTTTCCAGTACGTTAATAATGGCTTGATTAACCCCAGGGATACAATTTTTACTGATTAGAAGAAAGTTTCAATAAAATACCAATCTTTGAATCTAATCTGACACCTGAAACTAGGAAATCAAACACTATTTTTCCCTCTATAGTTTATAATAAAACTTCTTATGAGAAAAAAAGACATCTTTCTTCAAAGCCTGAAAATCGATGGAGAATTTTTAACATTTATTATTGCAAAGAACAATAAATAAACTATCCACTTCCACAAATGAGTGCTGGCACTGAGCCATAAAACATGTCTGTCATATCACTCTTTCACACCATACATTAACAGAAGTAATAATTTACCCTCATTGGGTTTCCTATTTACTATCTCTTCAATTATACCTCTTTTAATTGCAGTCATGGAGTGTCTGAATTTTATAATTCAAGATACTAAGATGTTGATTTGATATACCACCACACTTAGTGTCTTATAATCTCTGCCAAGAATTTTAAAATTTGTGTTGGTCTGACAGGAAGAGGAAATTCCATGATTTGGCGAACTCAGAGAGTCTTCAGTACATTTCGGTTATAGAACTGTGTTAAATACATTTAAACTCTATAATTCTATAAGACCCATATTAGGTGTATACACTGAGCATCCAGTTCCTCACCGTCCTCTCTGTCATATGTTAACCCTGGGTAATACAAGTTCTACTCCCATAATTCTATGAACAAAACAGCCCTTGATACATAGGTTTGATTTTTAAAATAAATTTACCTTATTCTAAATGTAACATAATGTCAACATAGAAAACAGAAAACTGAAAAGCACAAGGAAAGTGAAATATCTATAATCTTTTCAACCACAGTCAATTTTGTTGTATTCCCAGCTGCTTTATGTATGTATGTATGTGTATATATATATGTCAATATGGCACTTTTTTTTAATAAAAAGAATGCCAAAAGGCACATGCCAATTTGGACTCTGCTTTTTCCACTGACAATTATATCATAGTTACTCGTATTTGGTATTCTTTTGCAACAGTCACTGCATAGAATTCCATCACACAAAGGTAACTACCAGAAATTCCTTATTACTTTTGCTAGACACTTAGCATTTACATTTTTTTACAAAATTATAAATCTTTGATCACAGCTCTGATGATTTCTCTGGGAGATTCCTAACAGAAGTCATGTCCACTTTAAGACTTTTAACTTACTGAAAAGTTACGTTAAAACCAGAGTGCTGGTCCCCCTGCAACACATTCACTCACTTTGGCTGACGTTTTAATTCTCTGCTAATCCGAGAGGAAGAAATGTCAATTCTTTTTGTTTAATCTTTTAATGCCAGTCACGTCCCTTTTTTCCCCTTTTACCAGTCACACTGGTTTACTCACAACTCTACAAATCAATCCTGCTCATTCTTAATTTTCCAGCATTGTTCCTGAGACTGTTTCACAAAAAAAGAAAGTTCTCCCCCTTTTCCACTTCACCTAACAATTTCTACCCATCCCAATCCTCCT
>PVKP010004629.1:0-96194 GCA_004027715.1 Plecturocebus donacophilus
GGACAGTGGGGGGTGGGGAGTTGCGGGGAGATAGCATGGGGAGAAATGCCAGATATAGGTGAAGGGGAGGAAGGCAACAAATTACACTGCCACGTGTGTACCTATGCAACAATATTGTATGTTCTTCACATGTACCCCAAAACCTAAAATGCAATTAAAAAAAAAAAAGATTTTATCATTTACCAAACAGCTTCACAACTTCATAAGGCATTTAACATTTAAAAGTAGCTTTTGAATTAAGCAAGGTAAGAATAATTGAGGAAACTGAGACTTGTTATTCTTCAATAACATATTCAAAGGTAAAATCCTCATAGAAAGAAGGTCTAAAAATGAGGGGTCTTTTAATTCTGAATTATTTTTCTACCACACAGTATCTAGACTACATATATATGACTTCCACGATAATTTATTCTTCAGCTGTTTTGTTTCTCATTTCAATAAAAACAAAGCTGAATGGTAACTTTATAGAGTAACAAAAATAATCTAATTTTTTACAATTTACTAATCAGATTTCAGAGAAAACCAAATTAAAAGAATTCCAGATTAATGAAAAATTTTGGTGTTTTTCGACTGCATTGAGAATGCTTGACAGCTAAATTCCAGCATTTACACACACCTCATCATCAAGAAATAATCTCCCTTACTAAAATTCTCATTCCATATGCTGAAAATTAAACCCTTCCCTTACAGTAATAATCATGTGCATGCCACCCTGTTGGCATATATTTGAAAACCATATGCAGTTTAGCTAGTTAAAGCTTCCTAAAATCTTAGTGACGTTGATGGAGGGAGCAGAGCAAGAAGCTGGAATAGAAGACTTCACCAATCATCCCTCCCCCAAAGACACCAATTTAACAACACTCTACACACACACACACACACATAAAGTAACTTCATAAGAAGCAAAAATCAGATGAGCACTCAGTACCTTGTTTTAAATACATATTACTGGAAAAGGTACCAAAGAAGTAGGAAAAACAGTCTTGAATTGCCAGTGCCACCCCTTCTCCATTCCCTGGCAGTGGAGTCCTGGTGCAGAACATTTCTGTGCTCTAGGGCGAGGGAGAGCCAACTTAGTGCTGTCCTTGTTATAACAGAAAGCAAAAGCAGACCAAACTCAGCTGATGCCCACCAACAGAGGGAGAGATATTTAAACTAGCCCTAGTCAGAGGGGAATTGCTGAACCCAGTGGTCCAAAATTGAGTTCCTATAATTCTTGCCACCGCCACAGGCTACAGTGCTCTGGGGCCCTAAATAAAGTTGAAAGGCAGTCTAGGCTACAAGCACTGCAACTTTTAAGTGAGTCTTACTGCTGAACTGGTCCCGGTAACAGCAGACTGGGAAACATATGACCTACTAAGACACCAGCCTGGGGGAAGTGCTGGCTTCACCCTTCCCCTAAATCCATGCTGCCCAGCTTATAGCTCAGAAAGAAAAATCTTTCCTCCACTTCAGGATATAAGAGAAAAGAGTGGGGAAAAATATTGTCACGTATTTTGGATATCAGTTCAGCCCACAGCAGGATAAGGCAACTGTCAGAGTCGTGAAGTCACCTTTCCAGGCCCTAGCGCCTGGGTGATTTCTACATATATCCTGGGCCATCACTGAACCTGCTGCCTTCAAGGGAAGAACTCAACCTTGCAGGATTCATCACCCACCAACTGAAGAGCACTTGGGTCCTGAATAACTGGCAGCAACACCTTGGGTGAGATTACGAATCTTGATTTCAAGTGGGACTTAGTGCATTCCCAGCTGTGGTAGTTACCAGGTAAGAGTCATTCTTCTTGAGAAAAGCAGAAGGAAAAGTAAAGGAGACTGCATCTTGCACCTTAGGTACCAGCACAGCCACAGGGAGGTAGAATACTAAGCAGGCTCTTAGGGTCCTCAATTCTAGAAATTTGCTCTTGAATGGCATTTGGGGACCTGCCCTGAAACAGAGGGGAGCCCACTGCCTTGAAGGGTGAGTCCAAGGCCAGGCAGAATTCACCACAAGCTGACTTAACGGTCTTAGGGCCTTAAAAGAACATTGGTGGTAATCTGGCAGTACTCTCCATGGGCCTGTGTTAGCAGTGACCTCAAGGGGAGGCTCCTCTGCTTTTGGAAAGGGGAGGAAAGAGTGGAAGACTGTGTTTTGTGGTTTGTCAGCTCAGCTGCAATACAATAAAACACCAAGTAAATTTCTAAGGTTTTTGACTCTAGTCCCTGACTCCCGTATAACAATTCTGGGCCCACCAAGGACCTGGGAGACCTTGCTGCCCTAAAGAGAAGAACAGAGGCATGGCTGGCTCTGTCACCTGTTGATTGTAGGGCCCTAGGGCCTTCAGCAAACATGAGAAGTGGCCAGGGAGTGGTTACAACAAGCCTTGGCTACCCAATGCTGTGCTTGCTTTAAGTTTGACCCAGCACAGTCCTAGTGGTGGTGCCCATAGGGATACTTGTATCACCCTATCCCCACCTCCAGTTGGCTTAGAATAGAGCAAGACAGACTCCATTTGGAAAAAAGTAAGGGAAGAGAAAAACAGACTATGCCAATTAATGCAAAGAATTCTCCCTGATCTTATCTAAGACCATCAATGCAGTACCACCATAAGTTTGCAGAAACCATGGCATTACTAAACGTGGGGTGCCCTTGAAGCAGACACAGCTTACATCACAACACCAAAGTACTTTTGAACAATCGGAAAGCCCCCTCAAGAAATATAGGTAAAAACAAGCACAGACTGAGAAGAAACAATAAATATCTAACTCATCAATACCCAGAGACAGATGAATATCTAAAATTATCAACAGCATCCAGGAAAACATGAACTTATCAAATGAACTAAATAAGGCACCAGAGACCAATCCTGGAGAAACAGAGATATGAGATCTTTCAGACAGAGAATTCAATATGGCTGCATTGAGGAAACTCAAAGAAATTCAAGATAATATGTTGAAGGAATTCAAAATTCTAACAGACAAATTTAACAGAGAGACTGAAATAATTAACAAAAAAAAATCAAAGCCAGAAGTGGTGGCTCATGCCTGTAATTCCAGCGCTTTGGGAGGCCAAGATGGGTGGATCACTTGAGGCCAGGAGATTGAGACCAGCCTGGCCAACATGGTGAAACCCTGTCTCTACTAAAATTACAAAAATTAGCCAGCTACTCTTGAGGCTGAGGCAGGAGAATTGTTTGAACCCAGGAGGCAGAGGTTGCGGTGAGCCAAGATCACGCCACTGAACTCCAGCCTGGAGGTAGAGCAAGACTCTTTCTTAAAGAAAAAAAAATTCAATTGCCATACTGAAGAATGCACGAGTCTTTTAATAGCAGAATTGATCAAGCCAAAGAAAGAATTAGTGAGCTTGAAGACAGACTATTTGAAAATACACAGTCAGAAAAGACAAAGAAAAGAGAAACAATGAAGCATATCTATAAGATCTAAAATATAGCCTCCAAAGGGAAAATATAAGAGTTATTGTCCTTAAAGAGGAGGCAGAGAAAGAGATAGGGATAGAAAGCTTATTAAAATGGATAATAAAGGAGAATATCCCAAGCCTAGATAAAGACATCAATATCCAAATGCAAGAAGGATATAGAACCCCAAGCAGATTTAACCCAAAGAAGAATACCTCAAGTTATTTAGTAGTAATCAATCTCCTGTAGGTCAAGGATAAAAAAAGGATTCTAATGGCAACAAGAGAAAAGAGAAAGGAAACAAGTAACATATAGTTCCAATACATCTGGCAGAAGACTTTCCTGTGTAAACTTTAAAGTCCAGAAGAGACTGACATGATATATTGAATGGGCTGACAGAGAAAAACTTTTAACTTAGAATAGTATGTCTGGTGAAAATATCCTTCAAACATGAAGCAGAAGGAAAGACATTCCTGGACAAACAAAAGCTAAGGGATTTCATCAACACCAGATTTGTCCTGTAAGATATGCTAACAGGAGTACTTTAATAAGAAAAAATAATGTCAGTTATCTATAAGTAATAATCCTGAGGTATAAAACTCAGTAGTAATAGAAAGTACACAGAAAAGCACAGAATATTATAACACTGCATGTCAACCTATCTTAAGTAGAAAGACCAAATGATGAACCAATCAAAAACACTAACTAAAACAACTTTTCAAGACATAAACCATACAATATAATATAAATAAAATCAACAAAAAGTTTAAAAGGAAGAAAAAGTGAACCCATAAATTTATTAATTTTTTTTGCTGATTTTACTCATTTGTTTATGCAAAGAGTGTTATGTTATTATCTGCTTAAAATAATTTATTGTAAGATAGTATTTGCAAGCCTCCTCATAACTTCAAACCAGAAAACATACAACAGATACATAAAAAATAAAAAGCAAGAAACTAAATCATACCACCAGAGAAAATCACCTTCACTAAAATGAAGACAGAAAGGAAAGTAGGAAGGATGAGAAGACCGCAAAACCAAAACAAATAAGAAAATGGTATGAATAAGTCATTATTTATAAATAATAACATTGAATGTACATGAGCTAACCTCTCTAATCAAAAGAGATAATGTGGTAGAATAAACAAAAATAGATCCAGTGATATGTTCCCTTCAGGAAACACACTTAATCTGTGAAGAGACAAATAGACTGAAAAGAATGTGATGAACAAAAGGTATTCCATGCCAATGGAAACAAAATAGAGTATAAGTAGCTATATTTATATCAAACAAAATCTATTTCAAGGATAAAACCTGTAAGAAGAGACAAGTTTGATTACTATATAATGATAAAAGAGCTCAATTCAGCAAGCCAATTTAACAATTTTAGGTCTATACTCACTGAACACTAGAGTATCCAGATATATAATATAAATATTATTAGAGCTAAAGAGAGAGATAAATACTAATAAAATAAAAGCAGGAGACTTTAACACCACACTTTCATCATTAGATGGATCTTCCAGACAGAATATCAACAAACAAACATCAAACTTAATCTGCACTATAGGCCAAATGTAACTAATAGATATTTAGAGACACTTCATCCAATGACTACAGAATGTACATTCTATTCCTGAACACATGGATCTTTCTCAAGGACAGATCATATGTTAGATCACAAAACAATTTATAAAACATTCAAAATATTTGAAATAATATCAAGCATTTTCTCTGACGAAAATGGAGTAAAAATAGACAGCAATAACAATAGAAATTTTGGAAACTGTACAAATAAATGGAAATCAAACAAAGTGCTTATGAATGATGATATTCACAATGATTATATTAAGAATGAAATAAAAAAATGTCTTCAAACAAATGATAATGGAGGCACAACATACCAAAATCTATGGAATACAGAGAAGGGAGTACTGAGAGGGAAGTTTATAGCTATAAGTGCCTACATTAAAACATAAAAGAAACTTCAAATAAGCAATCTAAAGAACTGGAAATGCAAGAGCAAACTAAACTAAAAATTAGTAGTAAAAATGAAATAATAGACATCAGAGTACAAATAAATGCAATTGAAATGAAGAAAATAATGCAAAAGATCAATGAAACAAAAAGTTAGTCTCATGAAAAGTTAAATATAATGGGCAAATCTTTAGCCAGACTAACTAATAAAAAAATAGAGAAGATCCAAATAAATAAAAGAAGGAATGAAAAGGAGACATTACTACAGATACTACAGTAATTCAAAGGATTATTATTGTCTGCTATGAGCAACTATATGAGAAATGATTGAAAAATCCAGAAGAAATGGAAAAATTCTTAGCCATAGACAATCTACCAGGTTTAAACCATGAAGAAATCCAAATCCTAAAATGACTAATAACAAATAATGAGATTGAAGCAATAATAAAAAATCTTTCAGTAAAGAAAAGCTTGGGACACAGCATTTTAAATGCTGAATTCGATAAAACATTTAATAAAGAATTAATGCCAATCCTACTCAAACTATTCTGAAAAATAGGGGAGTAGATACTTCTAAACTCATTCTACAAGGACAGTATTACCCTAATACCAAAACCCGAGAAAAACACATCAAAAAATATGTAGGCCAATATCTCTGATGTATATTGATGCAAAATTCCTCAGCAAAATAGTAGCAAACTGACTTCAACAAAGCATATGAAAGGTCACTTATCATGATCAAGTGGAATTTATCCCTAGGATGCAGGGATGGCTCAATGCAAGCAACGCAATCAATGCTATACATCATATCAGCTGAATGAAGGATAACAACCAAATGATCATTTCAATTGATGCTGAAGAAGTATTTTATAAAATTCAACATCCTTTCATGGAAATACCCTCAAAATCTGCGGATAGAAGAGACATACCTAAACATAATAAAAGCAATGTATGACAGACTGACAGCTAGTATCATACTGAGTAGGGAAAAACTGAAAGCCTTTCCTCTAAGATCTAACACATGACAAAGATGCCCACTTTCACCACTGTTATTCAACATAGTACTGGAAATCCTAGCTAAAGCAATCAGACAACAGAAAGAAATAAATTGCATTCAAATCGGAAAGAAAGAAGTCAAATTACCTTTGTTTGCAGATGATATGATCGTATATTTAGAAATAAAACCCTGAAGAATCCACAACAAACACTAATTGCTCATGAAAAACAAATTTAGTAAAGTTTTAGGATGCAAAATCAACTTAAAAAATCAGTAGCATTTCTAAATGCCAACAGTGAATCTAGAAAAGACATAAAACTGGAATCCCATTTACAATAGCCACAAATAAAATTAAATACCTAGGAATTAACCAAATAAGTAAAAGATTTCTACAATAAAAACTATAAAACACTGGTGAATGAAATTGTAGAGGACACTAAATAATGGAAACATATTCTATGTTAATGGATTGAAATAATCAGTATTTTTAAATGTCAACACTACAAAAGCAATATACAGAATCAATTCAATCCCTATCAAAATACCAATGGAATTCTTCACAGAAATAGAAAAAAAATTTTTAAATTTATATAGAACACAAAAGACCCCAATGTGCTAAGAACATAAACTGGGGAAAAGATTTCTTCAGAAAATGGTGCTAAGAAAACTGCATATCCATATGCAGAAGAATGAATCCAGATCCTCATATCCCTCTCCACATTAAAAAATATAATTACAATAGATTAAAGACCTCTACCTATAAAGCAACTACAAGAAAATATTGAAGGAAATCTCTGAGACATTGGTCTGGGCAAAATTTTTTTAAGCAGTACCCCATAAGCACAGGCAACCGAAGCAAAAATGAACAAGTAGCATCACATCAAGTTAAAAAAGCTTCTGCACAGCAAAGAAAACAATCAACAAAGTGAAGTGACAACCCACAGAATTGGAGAAAATATATACATACTAACCTTCTGACAAAGGATTCATAACCAGAACACATAAGGAGCTAAAACACCTCTATGGGAAAAAAAATCTAATAAACCCATTAAAATGTATAAAAGATTTGAATAGACATTTCTTAAAAGAAGACACACAAATAACATAAAGACATGTGAAAATGTGCTCAACATGACCAATCATCAAAAAATGCAATTTAAAGCAGCAATAAAATGTCATCTCACCCAAGTTAAAATGGTTGTATTCAAAAATAGGCAATAATATATGCTGGTGAGGATATGAAAAAAAGGAAATCCTTGTTCACTGTTTGTGGGCAGGTAAATTGATATAACCACTGTGGAAGACAGTTTGGATGTTCCTCATAAAACTAGAAATAGAGACATCATAAGATCCAGCAATACCACTGCTGGGTATATACCCTCCCACAAAAGGAAATCAGTATATCAAATTGATATCTGCATGCCCACGTTTGTTGAAGCTCTGTTTACAATAGCTAAGATTTGGAAGCAACCAAGTATTCATCAACAGATGAGCAGATTCTTTTTAAATGTGGTATATATGCACAACATGGTACTATTCAGCCATATAAAAGAATGAGATCCTGTCATCGGAAGCATCATAGATAGAAGTAGAAGTAAATATGCTAAGTGAAATAAGCCAAACAGAAAGACAAACAGCAAATGTTCTCTCACTTATTTGTGGCATTTAAAAATCAAAACAATTAAACTCATGAACATGGAGAGTAGATGGGTGGTTACCAGAGGCTGGGAAGGGTAGTGGTGGGCTTGGGGAAAGATAAGGACTGCTAATGTGTACAAAAAAATATAGGGAGAAAGAATGAATAAGATCTACTATTTGATAGCACAACAGGGTGATTATAGTCAGTAATAATTTAATTTTGTATTTTGAAATAACTAAAAAAGTAGAATTAGATTTTTTAACACCAAAGATAAATACTTGAAGATATGGATACCTAATTCTCCATGATGTGATTATTAAATATTTCATGCCTGTATCAAAACATCTCACTTATGATCTATCTATCTATCTATCTATCCATATACACACATACATATGTACCAACTATATACCCACAGTAATTAAAATTAAAAACCAAAACAAAGCACCATGGAATTCACTTACATAAAACTTTAATATCTTATATAGTGTTGAAAATACTAGAAATTCATTCAAAACTATGACATTTTAAATTAATGTATGGATTGAGAGTACAGAAAATTTAAAAATTATTTCTGTAGTATCTGGATTAATGGAATTTATTTCATAAATAATCTTCACTTAATAGGAAGTTTATAGTAGGATTCACTATGATGCTCTGCCAATGATGCTCCAGACTTGGTTTTTGTAAGAAGAGGATAGGTCATGTCTGACTACACAGTATTTTTCTGGAAGTATGGCTATACAGTCACTTCATGAAGATGACACTCAGAAACATGATATAAACTGTATAGTAATCAGAAGTGATTCCATTGCTCAATTAATAATTTCTTTAGAATGCTCCTGTGATTTTCTCCATCCAGGTGCCATCTAGTTCCTTCCATTAAAAAAGTCATTTTGTAATGGAATTCTTTGGTCAAGGGAATGAATCCATAGTCTTCAAATCTAAGACAGATTGTTGTATCTTGATTGTGTCACAGCAGTGTTAATGTAGTCAACAATGGTATATTTGTAATAGAGATGTGTGAATAGCTTTCCAATATGAGTTTTAAATAAATTAGTGAGCTATTTGCCTGGAACACTCCAGTCTTTGAATGGTAACTTAGATGTATTTGGGCAAATGGACTTTAAACATCCAGTTTTACCCAGCCACATATAATCAAGCTGCTTAGTACATCATTGCCCGGTCATTTCTAATAAGTGAATAAGTGATTATACCTACTTGGCCCAATAACAATGTATAAGTGTTTGGGGCTGGAGGCAGCATTTGGGTTAAGTCAACTGAGGAATCTTTTTGACACTACTCTAGGCAATAGCACAGAAATTTCACCCAGAATAGCTGAAGATGTTGTACCTATGGGACCCTCTCATTTAAGTGTTGCTACTCTTCCAGCCTTTCTAAAGTACTTGCCTGAAAATGTATGAAACTCTTAACCCTTAATTTGCCTCCTTAACAAGGACTCTTCTTTCTTCCTTGTTATGTCTTTGGAGAAATACATGGCTGGATTGAAAATGATTTTACTTTTAAATATTATTTCATGAGTTTGTGTCTCTATATAAGGGTCCATTCATTGTTCTTTATATCTCCTTTGAAGAAGAAAATTAGTCATTCATCAGATTAATAACCGCTATTATAATGTAACTATTTTCATGAAAGTCATCAATAAACTCTCTGCTAGATCTACAGAGTTTTCTCTGCTCTTATTTTCTATGACCTCTCTGTTGTATTTGACACTAACAATAAATTCCTCCTTGAAACATTTTTTCTCTTCTTTCATTTGTATAACTTGACTCAATACTGATTTGTCTCTTTGACTCTTGCTTCTCCAATAATTTCTGAAATAAATATTAACAAATAAGGGAGTGAAAGAAACCTCACAAAGGGAGAGAGAGAAAAGGGGAGAGAGAGGTGAATGGAAAAGGAGGAGGGGGTGGAAGAGAAGTATGAGGAATGGTAGGAGATTAATGGCTTGTTAATAGTGGAAATTATCATAATACCACTGTCAATATTTGCCTCATGTCAATAGTTACTAGTAGCAACCAAGGTATAGGTTGCATAGGATTAGACATATAGCAATAAGTTACCATTTAAGCACTTACTATGTTCCAGACACTGAGGGACAAATTTAACATGCTGTTCAGTTCTCAAAGCAGCCTTCAAGGTAAGTAACAATAATCTTATTTTATAAATGCAGAAAATAAAACAGAAAATTTAGATAAATTGTGCATAATCCTACATTTACTAAGTGATAAAGCCAAGATTTGGAGCCAGTTCTGTCTCCAGAGCTGTTCATATCCTTCGACCACTTTTGGATGGGTTTGTTATACTGTCTAAAGAAGTCAGACACCTATTTTTAATCATAAACATTTATGAAATAGTATGTTTCAGTGACATATTTATAAAGATTTACAAGTAAAATAAAACTAATTGGTCTCTCTGTTCATTTTCTGGACTATTAATTTAGAGTGTGGCTTTCTATATACCTTAGATTACTTTAAATATCTAGTGTACTTTCCTTAGATCATGCATTGTTGTTTAAGATTATATTACCCTGGGTAGCAAGAAAACAGTAAACCCTTGTTCTTCACAATAATTAATTATGGATTCTGTGATACAATGGGACAAGTTACACTAAAAAAATTATATTGTAAAACAATTGCCTGTGTCATTACTGAGAAATCTATACCTTTTCAGCTCCTAGTGCTCACATGTCCATTTTTCCATTTCTCTACAAAATGAGAATCTCTAAGAATTCTAAAGGGTTTCTTCATGATCAACTTAGAGTGGTATTTTAATAAGGCTTTTGTGCACTTGATATCATAAGAATTCATGTAAAACTCAAAGTCTATTAGTTCTAGCAAAGACCTGGAACCAACCCAAATGCCCGTCAATGATAGACTGGACAAGGAAAATATAGCACATATACACCATAGAATACTATGCATTTGTAAAAATGATGAGTTAGTGTCTTTTTTAGGGACATGGTTGAATCTGGAAACCATCATTCTCAGCAAACTGACACAAGAACAGAAAATCAAACACCACATGTTCTCACTCATAGGCGGGTGTTGAGCAATGAGAACACAGGGACACAGGGAGGGGAGCATCACACACTGGTGTCTGTTGGGGGGGCCAAAGGAGGGATAGTGGGAGTGTGGGGAAGTCGAGGAGGTATAACATGGGGAGAAATGCCAGATGTAGGTGATGGGGGATGGAGGCAGCAAACCACATTGCCATGTGTGTACCTATGCAACAATCCTGCATGATCTGCACATGTACCCCAGAATCTAAAGTACAATAAAAATAATAATAATAAAAAGAAGGAAAAACTGAATGGTATTTTATTGTACATATATAACACATCTTTTTTTAAATTCATCCATCTGGCAATGGACATTTAGGTTGTTTACACCTTCTGGCTATTGTGCTCAGTGCTGCAATGAACACAGGATTGTTTAGATCCCTTTAAGACTCTGATATACATTTTTTGGATAAAACACATCGTTAAAAGGCAATCTGTGTAACAAGGAGAAAATATTTGTAAACCATATATATGATCAAGGATTAATCTTCAAAATATATAATGAGCTTTTACAATTAAATGGCCAAAATGTAATAACATAACTAAAAAGTTTGCTAAGGGCCTGAATCAACATTTTTCCAAAGAAGACATACAGATTGCCAGTGGGTATAAGAAAAGGTGATCAGCATCACTAATCATCAAAGAAATGCAAGTCAAAACCACAATGAAATACCTACTCACATCTGTCGGTCTACTATTATCAAAAAACAAAACAAACAAAAAATCCACAAAGAATGGTAAGAATGTAGAGAAATTGGAATCTTTGTGCACTGTTGATGGGAAGACAAAATGGTGCAGTTTCTATGGAGAACAGTATGAAGATCCATTAAACAATTAAAAATAGAGCTACCATTTTATCCATCAGTACTTCTTAAAATTTAGAGAAGAATACTAAATTGCTTAAAAGTGAGACTTAGAATATTAAAGGGCACATACCACACTACTGCCACCCAATATCTGTGCATGCCCAGCATCTCAACCTACAATTAGAGTTGAGGGAAAGTATGATAACTTACAGTTAGAGTTCACTAGAAGTAAAAAGGCAGTGCTACAGGTAGCATAAGTAAGAAAGAATCTTAGGACTGTCAATAATTTTTCTTTATACGGGAAGGTAGTTTATTGTGCACTTGCTCATGGTTTGGTTTGTATAGAATTTGTATTGCAAATGAAGCAATAGCACAGTAGCGTTTCTTCCTTGGTCTGATTAGGGCTCTGGATTCTTTCTTAATCCCTCCAAACTACTAAATCACTGACTAACAGTGTCAGTTTAAAATAATTTTAAAATTTCCCCTTCTCTGCATCTAGATCTGAAAGATTAATGCTATGATTCATACCAGTTTCCTATAGAACCTATCTCAATTCCTAGCTAGCTTTGGAAAAGTAATAAGCAACCATAAATATTCTGATGTCAGAAATTTTAAAAAGAAAAATGAAAATAACCAAATATGTGAAAATACACTGCAATTCAAAAGAAAGTATTATTAAGAATCAGAAGAGATACCCTATTGGGAAATATAATAATTCTAAGTAACAGAATAATACTCAGAATATTTTCTTATTTTTTCCTCAATTATATTTAAGAATATAATCTGTCAAAAAATAAATAAATAAATAAAACAGTGGAATAAGCAGTTTCAAAGAGATGAATTGGAGCTACACATATACGCACACAAAGAATATTTTTTCAAATAATATTGTTAAATTTAAAGCTTCAAAGGGAGTACCATATAATAAGGTAATATTTGAATTTAAAAGGTAGTATGCAGATTCAAAAAATTCATCCAGGACTCAGGAAGTAGTAAGCTGGTAAAAACAAACAAACAGAAAAAAATAAAACAGTAAAAGAAGATATGAAAAACTTTATGGATGTATTAGGGTTCTCCAGAGAAATGGAACTAATAGGATATATACAGATTTATAAGAGAAGACTTATTATAAGAATTGGCTGATGCAACTATAAAGGAAAATAAGTTCCATGATCTGTCATCTACAAGGGGAAGAACCAGTGATGTAAGTCAGTTAAAGTCTTATGGCCTAAGAATGTTGGGAATTGACGAAGGTAATAATGTAACTTCCAGTCCAAGGCCAAAGGTCTGAGAACTAGGGGAGTTACTGCTGAAGGTCCTGGAGTCTGAAGGCCAAAGAACCAGGATTTCTAATGTCTCTGTTCAAAGAAGATCAATGTCCCAGCTCCAGGAGAGAGAGTTTGTTTTTCCTGTTTTGTTTTGTTTTGTTTTCTTTTGTTTTGTTTTGTTTCCTATCTGGGCCCTCAATGGGTTAGGTGAAATAAACTTCTTTACTCAGTGTACTGATTAAAATGCTAGTCTCTTCTGAAAACAGCTTCACAAACATACATGGAAATAATGCTTTATGATCTTCTGAGCAGTCCTAAGCCTAATCAACGTGACATATAGAATTAACCATCACAGTGGACAAATATAAGGAATACATACAAAAGAGAAATTTTAGATGAGACAGACACAATGTAATAAAAGGAAAAACCAAAGAACAGTGGAGAGAAAATTTTCTAAGCTGAACAAATATATAACCATGTAGTTTAAAAGAAATCACTAAGTAATAGTAAAAAATAATGTGGACTAAATCCATGTGTGTATGTGTGTGTGTGAGAGAGAGAGAGAGAGAATAGTGGACTAAATCTGTGTGTGTGTATGTGTGACAGAGAGAGAGAGAGAGAGAGAGAGATGAGACTGGAAGGGAGACACAACCCCTAGGAATATTATTTTGGCAAAAATTTTGAATTTCAAAGACAATAATTGCATTAAATCGGGAAAATTTAAATTTTATTAATAAAAATTGACAATAACTTTAGATGTACAAACCTCAAGAGCCATAATGTATTAAATAAAATAGCATTGCAGTATGTATTTTTTTAAATAAGTAGAGCTATAAGAAGAATCAGGAGAAAGACATTTATAAAAGGGAGCTACGAAAAGCCCTGCAAGTATTTTATATATTACACAAAGCAGAACAAATAATAAATACAGAGAAATTTAATGTTATAAATAATATGTAGTCTTGATGGAAAGATGACACTGCAAATGTCTTAACCTCTTTTCCAAAATTTAATTGAAATAAAATAAACACAAAATGGAGGATCCTCTAGCATTCAAGGGGCTAATTACACCACATATCCTGAGAGGTGTTTGTGAAATAATTTGCAGTAGGAAAAGATTGAAGGAAGTCTCAATGGGCCAGAAACAGTTTTGACTTCATACTATCAATAATAGTAACCGAGGGTTGGGGCACAGGAAGCCATAAGAAATCTGGGTTCCACTCCATTAGATGTCGCAAGTAACTCTACATAACAGTCAAGGATAGTAGCACCAGGACTGGTAGAGTATACATCAAGCATAAAGCAGAGGGACTTTTCTCTAAGCTGACTTTAATAACTCATTTATTATTTGTTCATCAAGCAATTATTGAACACCAACATATACCAGAAATTTTGCTTGATGGTGGGGAGAAAACAGTGAAAACGACAGATAAAATACCATCCTTCATGATTTTTATAATCTGACTAAGGAGACATACAAGTAAACAAGTAGAGAAATAGAATAATTTCAAAAAATTTATATGTGCTACAAAAGAAACAACTCAGGGAAATGTGATCCAGAAGGTGTAGATGTTGGGAGTAGACATTACTTTATATTGGGTGATCAAAGTAGGGTTCTGTCCCTGAAGAAGTGACATTTAAACTGGGGACCTGGAGAGGAGGCAGAGGAAGAAGGCAGAATAGAATGCTTAATGAATCAAATCCCTACACCCCCACACAAGAACACCAATTTAACAACTATCTACACAAAAATAACCACCTTCATAATAACCAACAATCAAGTGAGCACTCTAGTACCTGGTTTAACTTTGTACTACTGAAAAAGGCAATGAAGAGTTAGAAAAAACAGTCTTGAATGGCCAAAGCTACCCATCCTCCATCCCCTGCAGCAGTGCAATGGTGAAGAGGGCCTTTCTGTGTTCTAGGGGAGGGAGAGTACAGAAATTGTGAGGCATTGGACTTAGTGCTGCCCTTGTTATAACAGAAAGCACAACCAGACCAAATTCAGCTGATGCCCAGGCTCAGATGGAGCATTTAAACCAACCCTAGCAAGAGGGGTATCCCTGACCCCAGTGGTGCAACCCTTAAACAAGTCTCAGTCGGACTGAGCATACTGGGGGCACATGCAACCTACTGAGACATTAACTAGGGCAGCTAAGTGAGCGCTGGCATCACCCCTCCCCAAAACCCAGGAGGCACAGCTCATGACTCTAAAAGAGAGCCCTTCCTTCTGCTTGAGGAGAGGAAACAAAAGAGTTGGGGGGACTTTGTCTTGCTTTGTGCATACCAGCTTAGCCACAGCAGGATAGGGCACTGGGCAAAGAAGCCCATCTTCCAGGCCCTATCCTCCAGATAACATTTTTCAGACACACCCTGAGCCACAAGGGAACTTGCTGCTTTGAGGAGAAAAACCCAGTCCTGGTAAGATTTATTGCCTGCTAACTAAAGAAACTTTGGGCCTTGAATAACCAGCAGGTAACTCCTTTGAGGGCCTTAGGTGAGATTCTGAGACTTGCTGGCTTCAGGTGAGACTCTGCACATTCCTAGCTGTGCTGGCTACAGAAGAAAAATCCTTCTGCTTCAGAAAAGAGGAGTGAAAAGTCAAGGAGACTCATAAATCTTAGATAACAGCATAGCCACAGTGGGGTCGAGCACCAAGATGGTGCTTGGAGCCTCCAGATCCAGAACATGACTCTTGGACTGCATTTTTTGACTGCCCTGGGTCAGAGGGGAGCCCACTGCCTTGAAGGGTGCATCCCAGGCCAGGCAGCATTCACAAGCTGACTTAAGAGACCTTGGGTCTTAAGAGAACATAAGTGGTAGTATGACAGTGCTCTCCACGGGCCTGTGGTAGTGGCAGCCATGAGGTAAGGCTCCTCTGCCTTTGGAAAGAGGAAAGAAGAATGAGGAGGACTGTGTAATGTGGTCTCGTGGTTTAAGTGCCAGCTCAAACACAGTACAATAGAACAGCAGGTATAATTGTAAGGTTTTTGACATTAGTTGCTTAATCCAGGATGGCACTTCTGGACCCACCTGGGGCCTGAAGGAATTCACCACACTGAAGTGAAAGACACAGCGATGGCAGCTTTGCCATCTGGTTGTTGTGGTACCCCAGGGACTTAGTGAACATAGGCAGTAGCCAAGGACAGGTTGTGGCAGGCCTTGAGAGAGAACCAGTACTGTGTCTACCTCAGGTTTGACACAGCACAGTCCTAGTGATGGAGGCCATAGTTCGTGTTTGTGTCACCCCACCTCCAGCTTTAGGTAGCTCAAAATTCAGAGAGAGACTTTGTATATTTAGGAGAAATTAAGAGAAGAGAAAAAAAGTGAGTATCTGCCTGGTAATCCTCCAATAAAATTTCAGGTATTGGGTGAGTGAGCCCAGAAATGACCATTAAGTGACAAAATGACAGAGCATGAACTTTGCAGAGAACTCCACCAGAAAAGGGAATAAATTCTCAGATGGGCATGTGTACAATTTCCTAAACACACTGTGCATGCTCAATTCCTAAGAGCAAGGAGGGCACTGCAAGTGTAGGTAGCCCACACTAAGAGAAGAATCATGGGAGAGGGGTGCAAGATGCCAGCCTATGAAGTCCTAGGATCACAGTTAAACAAGCACTTGTTCTTTAAATCACCCATGTGGATTTAAAGAAACAAAAGTGCACTTTTGTTTCTTTCCTGCTCTAATGCTTTTTAATAACCTTCCACTACTGCTCTGAATCTTGCCTTGGTATCTTTTTCTGCTTTATGTCCCTCAATGGAATGCTTTCTTCTGAGGAGGCAAGAATTGAGGTTGCTGCAAGATACATATGAATTAGCTGCCAGTAACTCAAATGCCTTCCACCAGTAACAGCTCTACGAGTCTGCGAATAACACAGTGTAACTGGGCTTGGGGTGCCGCCAAAAGCAAATACTGCTTAGATCACAACACCAATTGTTTCAAATATCCGGAAAGCCTTTCCAAGAAGGTTAGGTATGTGAACCTTGAAAATCTGAGACAGGACTCAGTTAATTTAGACAGTTTATCTTTCCAAAGTTTAGGACACATGCTCATGACACAGCCTCAGGAGGTCCTGACATCATGTGCTCAAGGTGGTCAGGCTACAGCTCGGTTTTATACATTTTAGGGAGACAAGAGACATCAATCAATATATATAAGATGTACACATTTGTTCTGTCTGGAAAGGCAGGACCACTCAAGTAGGGAGGGGGCTTCCAGGTCACAGGAAGTGGAGAGACAAGCAGTTGCATTCTTTGGAGTTTCTGATCAGCCTTTCCAAAATAGGCCATCAGCTATACATTTATTTCAGTGAGCAAAGGGATGACTTTGAACAGAATGGGAAGCAGGTTTTCCCTAAGTAGTTCCCAGCTTGACGCTTCCCCTTGGCCTACTGATTTGGGGGGCCCCAAGATTTCCAAGATTTATTTTCCTTTCACAGGTACAAAGAAGCCCAGACCACGAAGGCTACAATAAATACTGAACTCCTCAATACCCAGAAACAGACAAACATCTACAACTATCAAGACAATCCAGGAAAACATGATCTCGCCAAATGAACTAAATAAGGCACCAGGGACTAACTCTGGAGAAATGGGGATATGTGATTTTTCAGAAAGAGAATTCAAAATAAGTGTGTTGAGGAAACTTGAAGAAATTTAAGATAATACGTTGAAGTAATTCAGAATTGTCATATAAATTTAACAAAGTTATTGAAATAATTAAAGATAAGCAGAAATTCCATAGCTGAAAAAAATGCAATTGGCATACTAAAGAATGCAATCGTATCTTCTAATAGCAGAATTTATCAAGCAGAAGAAAGAATTAGTGAGCTTGAAGACAGTCTATTTGGAAATACACAGTCAAAGGAGACAAAAGAAAAACGAAATGACTTGTACCCTTTATGTAGATTGGGAAAAGAACTCTTAATGTAAGAATGTAAATACTTCCCAAATTAATTTATTGATAATAGCTGTGAAAATAGTAATGGCAAATTTCGGGAATAAAGAGATGTGAGAATTTGATATTAATGTCAATGTAGCAGATTAAGCTTTTAAAGTAAATGAGAAAATACAATAAAATACTAAAAATAGCCCCCAATATAGGTACAAATTTAGCAATTTTTAGAGGTGGCATTATATTATCAACAGGAAAATTAAAGTTTAGCAAGTAAGCAGTATTAATTAGGACAACTGATTATTTTCCAACTGTTACAGCCACTTTTCACCAATTACCAGAAGTAATTTGATGTAGATTAGAAAGGCAAATGTTTGATACATAAATATCTTAAAAACATAAGATATTAGGTGTGCAATATTGGAATAAAGAAGACCTCTCTAAGCAATGACAAAGTATATCTTAAGAAAAAATACCATGTTACATATAGTTTTAAATAATTACTCTTTTAATAAATATTTTATAAATCACCTATATGAAGAATACTTCAATTCTGGAATCAGAAAAAATATTGCTTGTTAGCCCAAACATCAAAAACAATTATTGCAAAAGAAAATTGAAGGATACACTTACAAAAGTGGAGTAACTAGTGTTGCTGAAATCATGCCTTTAGGAAGGCCTTGTTTTCTGTATATTTGGTTTAAAATTAACAGCATTAATTTAAAAAAATACAGATAACAACTGCTGTTTAGTTGTTTCTTGCTCTTTAATTTTCAAGTGATGGATTGTCCAAAATTATTTTAGCCTTTTAGTATCTTGTCTTAAAACCTAGGTCAAATATTGATCTTAGAACAATTATCTTGTAGGAGATGAACTTGGAATCTCCCCTCTGGACTACAGAGACTATCTTGTCAAACAAAGTACTTAAATATAGCACATATAATTATTTCCTCAAGCCTGCTACGGGAATCCTGCCTGATAAAAAGTAACAATAGCAACTTCATTTGATTCTCTCGTGCAGAGATTTTCCTTCTCTCTGTCCTGTAAAGTCACTTAAAGTACATTATTTTTCTCTCTCTCTCCAAACTTCTGATACTTTAATCCCAGAACAGCAACTTTTTTACCCAGATAAAATAGGCTCTCTAGAAATTATTAGTCTTATTATTATTCAAATAAAACTACATATGTATGTCAATTCAATTGTCTTTATATGTCAGTGGTATTTCTCAGTCAGCAAGTAACCAGGCTGCAGACTTCTTTATTTTCATCTATTTTAAAGTGCAACTGTTCAGCTATTGAAATCACTATAGCCCAACAAAATGCTCCACTTTGAAGTAAAGCATTTTGGTTTGATGGATATTTTTATTTAACAATTTTTTAAATGACATTTCTGTGTACTCAAATGTGACTACTCATTGTGTTTGATCCAGTCCACTGTTGAATCTGTAATTTCACCTTATGGAGAAATGTTTATTGATACCTTCTCAATTTTCCTTAAGTACCTATTATCAACCTCATGTCATTGGAAGCTTTAACGTTTGAAAATTATTTGCAAAATATTTAAAATTCTTAATGAAATTTCGGGGAACCTGGAGACTCCTGAACAACAAAAATGAATTCAAGTAGAAAAATACAAGATTTAAAAATATTAAAAATAGGAATCATATTTCTTATTAGCAAGGTTACAGTGTGACTAGTGAAATAATTTTAAGCATTACCACTCCCTTTCCACTTGCTACCTATTGCTTCTGGGGTCATCAAGAGTCAGCTTGAAGAATGCTTCTTTTATCTTCAACGGTAATTTTGCTTTTGATTCTCATGGACTAGAGTTACTTTTATTACATAAAATCACATCAAGAACTCACAAGACTTACCTTATCTTGAGTAGTATGTTCTTACAGGTTGGAAGACAAAGCTATTCCTGGGTGACTGTTCAAGTTCCTTTTGTCTTAACCTGTATAATTGGATAACTTAAGAATTGTCCCCGTTTCTTGGCCCTAATATTTCTGATAGTTTAAATAGCTAGACATTCAAAATTTGGCAATTTAAAACAGCAAGGTTGTTTTAATTGTAAGAAGCCTAAAGAAGTCAAATAAGGTACCTGATTGCTTGCATATATTGGGTAGATAAGAGATACTCTGGAAATTCCCACCCCTGTTTCAATGAAAGCAGCTTCAACTTTATCTGCTGTAAATTGTGTCTTTCATGTAGCAAGTGCTCAGTGTTTGTTTTTTTTTTAGCTGTTAATGTTTCTGCTGCTGTGTTAAATGATGCTGTTTGCAACCAAAAATTGTCTCAGTAATGCTGATCTTTACTGCAAAAATGGTCCTCTATACTCAGTGTTGCCTGATACATAGTAGGAACTCCATGTAAATTGAATGAATAAATGTGTCCTTTGTTGCATGAGAAATAGGATAGGAATATGGAAAATCTGTTGAAAACTAGTGCCCACTTCTGGAGAATCAACCCAGAAAGTTACAAGGTCATTATGTACTTTAACCCTCCAGGGAAGCATTGAACCTCCTCAAGGTTTCCTCTATGGTTTCCTGAGTGACAGCCAAAGGATAATTTCTAATACTGTAACATTCCTATAAAGACTAGGTATAAACATCAGTTAAATATCCATTAATGACTAACATTAGGATCTTTTTTACAGTAAAATGATGCATGTTTAATCATTTATGAGATACGGATATAACATAGGGAGAAATCAGGACATTCAGTATGACAGAAAATGTTACATCTACATTTGAACAAACTTTGTATTATGTGAAGGTAACTGTGTTATGTGTTTAGAAGATGTAAAGCTACCCAAGACGATGTTTTTGTCATCAAGTAGTGTATACTATACAGAAATACATAAAAATTTTAAAGTCATGATTCTACTGGAATGAGATATGGATACATATGCATACACACACACATACACACACACACACACACACACACACACACACGTGCACACAAAACATTCCATGCTCATGGACAGGAAGAATCAATATCATGAAAATGACTATACTGTTCAAAGTAATTTATAGGTTCAATGCTATTCCTATTAAGCTACCACATGATGCTAGAGGGATCATGCTACCTGACATCAAACTATACGACAAGTTTACAGTAACCAAAATAGTATGGTCCTGGTACCAAAACAGATATATAAACCAAGGGAACAGAGCAGAGGCCTCAGAAATAACGCCACAGATGTACAACCATCTGATCTTTGATAAACCTGACAAAAGCAAGCAATTGGAAAAAGATTCCCTATTTAATAAATGTTGTTGGGAAAACTGGCTAGTCATATGCAGAAAACTAAAGCTGGATCCCTTCCTGACACCTTACACAAAAAAACCCTGGAAGAAAATCTATGCAATACCATTCAAGACATAGGCATAGGTAAGGACTTCATGACTAAAACACCAAAAACAATGGCAATGGCAACAAAAGCCAAAATAGACAAATGGGATCTAATTAAACTGAAGAACTACTACATAGCAAAAGAAACAATTATTAGAGTGAACCGGCAACCAACACAATGGGAAAATTTTTTTTGCAAGCTATCCATCTGACAAAGGGCTAATATCCAGAATCTACAAATAACTAAAACAAATACACAAGAAAAAAAAATCAAAAAGTAGGCAAAAGATATGAACAGACACTTTTCAAAAGAAGACGTTTATGTGGTCAACAAACATATGAAAATATGCTCATCATCAATGGTCATTAGAAAAATGCAAATCAAAACGACATTGAGATACCATCTCATGTCAGGTAGAATGGCAATCATTAAAAAATCTGGAGACAACAGATGCTGGAGAGGATGTGGAGAAATAGGAGGAATGCTTTCACACTGTTGGTAGGAGTGTAAATTAGTTCCACCATTGGTGAAGACAGTATGGTGATTCCTCAAGGATCTAGAAATAAAAATACCATTTGAACCAGCATTTGGTTCAAATACCATTTGAACCATATCCCTTTACTTTGCATATACCCCAAAGGATTATAAATGGATCTGTTATAAACACACATGCACACGCATGTTCATTGTGGCACTGTTTACAATAGCAAAGACATGGAACCAACTCAAATGCCCATCAAATATAGACTGGATAAAGAAAATGTGGCACATATACACCATGGAATACTATGCAGCCATAAAAAAGGATTAGTTCATGTCCTTTGCAGGGACATGGATGAATCTGGAAACCATCATTCTCAGGAAACTGACACAGGAAGAGAAAACCAAACACCACATGTTCTCACTCATAGGTGGGTGATGAACAATAAGAATACATGGACACAGGGAAAGGATCATCAACCACTGGGGTCTGTTGAGAGGTGGGGGGCTAGAAGAAGGATAGCAGGGAGTGGGGAGATTGAGAAGGAATAACATTAGGAGAAATACCTAATGTAGGAAATGGGGGGATGGAGGCAGAAAACCACCATGGCATCTGTATACCTATGCAACAATCCTGCAAGTTCTAAACATGTACCCCAGAACTTAAAATAAAAAAAAATTAACTCAAAATGTATTAAAATCTTAAATGTAAAACCTAAAACCATAAAAAACTCTAGAAGAAAATCTAGACAATACCATTCAGGACATAGGCATTGGCAAAGATTTCATGAACAAAACACCAAAAGCAATGGCAACAAAAGCCAAAATTGACAAATGGGATATAATTAAACTAAAGAGCTTCTGCAAGCAAAAGAAAGTATCATTCAAGTAAACAGGCAACCTACAGAATGTGAGAAAAATATTGCAATCTATCCATCTGGCTAATATTCAGAATCTATAAGACATTTAAAAAAATTTACTAGAAATAAACAACCCTATCCAAAAGTGGGCAAAGGATATGAACAAACACTTCTCAAAAGAAGATATTTATACAGTCAACAGCATATGAAAAAAAGCTTATCATCACTGGTCATTAGAGAAATGCAAATCAAAAGCACAATGAGATACCATCTCATGCCAGTTAGAACGGTGATCATTAAAAAGTCAGGAAACAAGAGATGCTGAAGAGGATGTGGAAAAATAGGAACTTTTTTACATTGCTGGTGGGAGTGTAAATTAGTTTCAACCATTGTGGAAGACAGTGTGGCAATTCCTCAAGGATCTAGAACCAGAAATACAATTTGACCCAGCAATCCCATTCTTGTGTATATACCCAAAGGATTATAAATCATTCTACTATAAAGACACATGCACACGTATGTTTATTGCAGCATGATTCACAATAGCAGACTTGGAACCAACCCAAATGCCCATCAAGGTTAGACTGGATAAAGAAAACGTGGCACATATAAACCATGGAATACTATGCAGCCATAAAAAAAGAATGAGTTCGTGTCTTTTGCAGGGACATGGGTGAAGTTGGAAACCATCATTCTCATCAAATTAATATAGGAACAGTAAACCAAATGCTGCATGTTCTCACTCATTAGTGGGAGTAGAACAATGAGAGCATATGGGCACAGGGAGGGGAACATCACATAACAGGGTCTGTCAGGGAGTGGGGGGGAAAGGTGAAAGAAGAAATATCTAATATAGATGATGGGTTGATGGGTGCTGCAAACTACTATGGCACATGTATACCTACATAACAAACCTGCACATTCTGCACATGTATCCCAGAACTTAAAGTATAATAAATATATACAAATATATTCTTCTTTTCAAAAAGTAGTAAAAAAAGAACATGTTGTGTGTAATGGTAGGGATTTGCTACTTTGAACTGCAAGTATGGAGGTAAACATGACAAAAACGAGTATATAATATATAGGTAAGAGATAGAAATGAGGGTGCAAGAGCCAGATAATAAGCTTTATGCTCTAAGCTGAAGAGTTTACATTTTATTACATAGGTAATGGGAAAGTCATTGCAGATATTTTAAATATAGAAAGTAATGCAAACACACCTGGAACATTCAAACAATATAGAAGTATACAGAGTAAAAAGTAAGATGCTTATTTTTAATTTCATGTATTTAAGATGCACTATATGATGTTTTGATATATTAATATACATACATAGTGAGGTGATTACTGCAGTAAAGGAAATCAAGACACCCGTTACCTCACAAAGTTACCTTTTATCTGTGTGTGTTTTAAGAGCACCAAAAATTACTCTCTTAGGAAATGTTCAGTATACATTAGATCTCTAGAGTTATTCATAATGCATAACCACAAATTTTTACCCTTTCCCCTACATCTTCTCATTTCCCTCGTTGCATAAGTTTATTAGTATGACTCAAGAGCATGCTGTTAAAGATATTTCAATTTGTTTTATTAACGTTAAAATAAAGTGCATTTATTTTAAAATGTGAAGGATATGGTCAGACTTAAATAAAGAATAAAAATACAGCCACTGTCCAAACCTCTACCTCTAATTCCACTTGTTAGGGCAAAACTATGAACAATATCTGGCTTATACATTTGAAAACTTTCATTTTTAACTGAAAATAATAATAATAATCTATTTTTAAGGAAACGCCATTAAAAAGGATGAGGTGTAATGACAATATCAATTCAGAAAATTGTCAGGTTCCCTATCTTTTGATAAATTCACCAAGTAAAGTTTACAGAGTGAATTATATTAGCACCATATGCACAAGATAATTCCAGTCTTACTCCTGTTAGATTTTAGCTTTAGTTCAATGTTTTTTTTGAAGGAGAATTTTGCTTTTTATACCAAAATCTGTATGTGTAATCCACCACACTCTGTTTTCCCAACATAGCACATTGTAGACAAAACAATAAATAGGAAAAAATAATATGTAAGAACATTCTCGTGAATGTGAATCTTTTAGTGGGGTGAAAAGTTTCCCAGCAATAATCTATAAAAGGAAATCAATGTGTAAATATTTCAAGCATTCAAAAACTATCGATTCTCTCTAAAGAATAAATACTAGTTCAGCTTAAATAACAGTAATAGCTGCAAATAATAAAATAAGATTTTTAGACTTTATCCTCATAGTGGGTCATTTGTTTTGAGTTACCCTTCATACTGGAGTTGAAATTGTCATAACATGGACAATTTCAGAATGTGTAGTTCTGTCTTTTTTTTTTTTCAGGGACCATGTAAGTTACTCTTTTATGTTTAAAACTTCTACAAGATGTGTCATGAGCTTAACTACTGCATAACAGTTCAGTAATATGCACTGGATAATGCAAGAGTATTATAATAAGTAAAGACTAATGAAGAACAATGTAACTAATGTAGCTTCCCATATGGACTGTTCACTATTGCAGTATAGTGCTACTGTCATGCTCTTGTTAATATGGGAGATAGAATAATGCATAACTTTTTAGGAAGTCTTGCAAATAACCTTCTACTCCTAATAATCTGTATTTTAACATATATGGTCTAATTTTAGTTTCATTGTAGAAACAGCAACAGCCTATTAGATGCCAAAATATTGATTACTATTGGTGCTTTAAGGTAAAAAGAATTGTAAATCAAATATGCTAATAATAGTGGCACTATTACATATATTAATAATAACCAGTCATACTATTAAAGTAGAAAGATTTAATTAGCTTTTGAATTCAAAGCATAAACTGAAGAATAATTCAATGACTTTAAAAATGCATTTGATGATAGCAAAAGATGCCATCTATTTTAAATTATTATACATTTTATATGTGTGTTCTGTATGCACACATGCATGTGTATGTTTTTGCATATGTGCATACATATGGTTTTTTGAAAGGTCTGGTTTAAAAAAGAAGTCACAAGATCCCTCTCAACACTCTATGTATTGAATCCCAGGAGTCATTCTATACTCGCTGTCTGATAAGACTTGACAGTACAAAATTCAGTTGCAAAGCTACATATAATGCAAGTAGTCTGCAGCACTGCACTATCTTGCTGAAGGCTAATCACTTTATAATGAGTTTAGTGAAAAGTACCTATGCAATAAGTTGTAGTTGACAGCAGCCCAAGGGAACCTCTAAGTGCTAAAAATTAGCAGCTGAGAGATGTTGGATAGCATCCTTTTGAAGACAGAAAACAGATTCCTTTCTAAAATACAAGCAGTTTAACTTTGACATAAATCACACAGATGGTAAAAGAAATATCTTGTTGCTATGGGCTTTATCCTGTTTTTGTTCTCACTGTTTTATGAAGTAAAATAAGAAAAAAAAATCAGGCTGCTAGTGTTCTAGTTTGAGGAAACAATATCCTAACAGCAGAGAGAAATTATTTTTTTTCACTGCAGTATTGTATATTTGACAGTTCATGAAAAAATTTACACCAAGCTATATTTAAAGAAAATGATGAACATGCATTGAACAGTCAGTTTACTTTTAAATGATTAGCTTTCATTGTGGATTTTGGATATTATATTATCAATCTAGACTGGAGAAATTGTAATGAAACACAGTCATCAGTATTTATAAAACTATTGAAGAGCTGGGTTGCTATAAAGACCACTATGCATTAGAGGAAGAATAATTTTGGTTAGACTGTACTGATACTATTGATGAGCATCGAAATCCATGCTAATTTCGCCTGCAAGAATGATGCAGCACACGCCATAAAGAAAGAAGGTTATGACACTGCTTGGTAGGAAGAAATCCATAAAATAATATTTTAGCTTTCCAACCTGGCAGTAGGAAAAATGAAGAACAAAACAGAAAAAAAGATACATTTGATACACTGCCATGAGAAATATTTCTAAACTTTAGTATATTTCCTTGAATCAAAGGGCATTCACTGATCAGGGCTTTAGAGGTCAAAATAATCAATGGTATGATACTCATAATTGACAGACACAGTCTCTAAACTATTTGTGTTTCATTAGTAAGTACTTGAAGTGAAGCGATGTATTGGCTTAAGTATCATACAAAGTTTCACAAACATGCCAGGTAGGAAAATGTAACTTTATAGTATGATTTGAAAGACTAACCTACAGCTGCTAAAAGTTTACTGGGGACAAGAACAATATGTAGGGGTGCAAACAGATAAGTCTTCACAGAGTCATGTGATTTCAGTGGGGTTGTAAGGTAGATTACAGGTTAAATAAGCAAAGAGAAGAGAGAAGAGCGTTCCTGCAAAGCAGAAAAATATAATGAAGATTTTAACCAGATTGTAGAGAACATTAAATTTGAAATGGAAGCATACAGGTTTGTTTGGTAGGTGATTAGGGGCTACTGATGGATTTCAACAGACTATAATGTCCACAAAATGGAACTATGAAGATATGCTGATCAGCAAATGGGGAAAGAGCAAACGAAGGCAAGGAAACTAGCTAAGAGACCTTGGCAACCATCCAAGGAAACAGTGATGAGGGTTTGAACAAAGTTTGTATCAGGGACAATGAAAAGGATGGATGTTACAACAGAAAAAATACACTGCACCTGTTGATTGATGGGATGGGAAAGAGATAGGGGAGAATCAATATTTGTGATGCATAGGGTAATTAATTTCATAACCAGTCTATTTTAAGGTTCTCCAGAAAGAAAAGAATCAAGAATTATTTGAGTATTTAAGCCTCAGGACAAATCAAAAGATAAGTTCCTTGAAAGAAATATGTCCAGAGGGGAAATTGATTTTGAAGAAAGAGTTAAATTTATTATATTTTCCTGTCATTTCTGAGTATCATTATGCAGGGGTTTTGTAAAATGCTGTTGGTATTGTGTTGATACTTTTAAAAAATTTAAAGTATTTCAGCCTGTGAATTATTATTTTATGTTATATATATATATATATACACATATATATATATAAAACATTTGACAAATTGTTTCATCATGTGGTATTATAATCAATGTAGATGCAGTCTTGATTGCTAAGTCTACCCTTTTTAACTAATCTTTTAAAATTATGAATAATATATATATAATGTATATATATTGTATAATTATAGATAAGTATATATTGTATATTTTTTTAGAAAATAAATAACCATGTTTATTGTCAAAATCTAGTATTTTTAGGAACATGTCCTTGATGTCTGTCACTCAGTAAGCCTGATCTATACATACTCCATTATAAAACGGAAACAAACCAAACCGTAATGATTACAAACTGATGTAAAACAATATTTTAATATATCAAAATTATTTTTTAAATATGACCTGAAGCAGTTACTGACAAATAATATCAAAAGTAAAAAAGGAATAAAAATAAATATCATAAATCTTTTGCACATACTATTAATAATATGTTTTTATGAACAGGCAATACACATTCAAGTCAACATGCTTGGCATATATATTCATCTCCTGAGAACCATGCATTCATGTTTCTATTTGCTTCAACCCCTCCTTAGATATTTCAGGTCGTGAACAAACCCTTAGAAATGTAGTAAGTATAGTAAATGTTTCAATATAAAATGTTTAAGCAGAGTTGTTTTCATTTAAAATAAAGTCAAAACGTTATGGCACATTTTGGTTTGTCTTAGATATGACATTGGTCAATATTTTTTCTACCCCATTTTGTTAACTTGTTGCTTCTCTTTACCTCCACTCATGAACTGAAAACTGAAAACTTAAAGTAACCTTATAGAAGTTTCAGTTTCCAAAAAGGATGCACCTTTTAGCTAAATGTTCTGACACTGTTTTTCTCTAAAACCAGCTTTTCAAATAATGGTCTTATTTTGTTTTAAAGGTGAAAAAGCAATCATATCATATCTTCAATTGAAAATGTACTTATATTCCTTCATAGAAGTTCTATCCTATACCTACTTACAGTCTGGTTTTCTTATCTAAACCTCCTCTCACTAAAGAATCAGATGAAACAACGGATCAGTGAAATGGAATGTTGATTCTTTGAAAGGAAAAAGAAACTTGGCAGTCCACTAGCTAGCATAAACAAGAAGAAGAGGGAAAAGATTCAAATAAGCATAATCAGATATGATATAGGTGATGTTCTAACTAATACCACAGAAATACAAAAGATTAACATAGAATAATATGAATACCTATATGTACACAAACTAGAAAACCTAGAGGAAATTGATACATTCCTGGAAACATACAACCTCCCAAGTTCGAACTAGGAAGAAATAGAAATCTAGAACAGACCAATAATGAGTAATGACATTGAATTGGTAGTAAAAAATCTCCTAACAATAAAAAGCCTAGGACCAGACCATCTTATAGCCAACTTTTGTTAGATGTACAACCAATAGCTGATACCAATCTTACTGAAACTATTTTTCAAAAAATCAAGGAGCAAGAATCTCTCCCTAGCTCATTCTATGACTCCAGTATGACTTCCTGTTGTAATGCCTACAGGACATAGCTTAATGCCTACCATGCCCTAATTCTGCTTATCTTTAAGAAGCAGGACTTTTGTGATAAAAGGTTCCTTTTGTAACTGGACCAACTGAGACTGATTAGAACCAAGATACCCAACCAAAAAACTTGAAAAAGACCCCAGGCTTCATTTTAATCTTATTTCAAGCTAAATGAAACTCCTGTTCATGACAATACTTGAAGAAGCCATAAAAGAACCAAAAAGAAGGCAGCATTCCAGTTCTGGCAAGTTCACTGCCCATTTGCAGAAAAGACATAAATATTCCTCCCTTCACTTTTAATGTTCAATTTATTCATTACAGAAACCTTATATTTTAACCACCTCACCAGTTGTCAGAAAGTTGATTTGTGAGCCATGCTCCCACTTTTGAATTCCATTGCCATTGAATGCTTGACACTCACTTTTGGTTTTGTGTATTGGCTTTGTGATACCAAACAGGGGAAGACCCCATCATTTGCAGAGCTGGCTTTGTCAATAACAGTATCATCCTGATACCAAAAATCAGGCAAGGATGCAACAAAAAAAGAAAACTACAGGCTGATATCACTGATGATCATGCATGAAAAATCTTCCGTAAAATACTAAAACTAAATTCAATAGCACATCAAAAAGATAATTCATAATGATCAAGTGGGCTTTATTCTGGGGATGCAAGTATGGTGTAACATGAAAATCAAGAGATGTGATTTACCATATTAACAGAAGCAAGAATAAAAGCCATATGATCATCTCAATAGATGCAGAAAAAGCATTTAATAAAATCCAACACCCCTTTATGGTATAAACCCTACATAAATTAGGAATCAAAGGAAAGTACATCAAAATAATAAACCATATATAACAAAACCCACAGCCGACATCATACTGAATGGGCAAAGGTTGAAAGTGTTTCCCAAATACCAATAACATACAAACTGAGAACCAAGTCAGAATTTCAGCCACACACATGCATACAGAAATACCTAGGAATACATTTAACTAAGGAGTTGTAACATGTCTATATGGAGTACTGAAAAACACTGATTAAAGAAATTTTAGACAATAGAAACAAATGGAAAAACATTCCGAGCTCATGTATTGGAAGAATCAATATCATTAAAATGACCATATTGCCCAAAGCAATCTACAGTTTCTATCAAATTACTAATATCACTTTTCAAATAATTAGGAAAAAAATTCTAAAGTTTATAGAGAACCAAATAAAAAGCTTGAATAGCCAAAGCAATCTTAAGTAGGAAAAGCAAGTCCGAAGGCATCATATTACCTGACTTCAACTTATACTACAAGGCTATAATAACTAAAACGGCATGGTACTGGCACAAAAGTAGACACATAGATCAATGGAACAGAAACAGGAAGTAAAGCCACATACCTGAAAACAACTGATCTTCAACACAGTTGACAGAGATAAACAGTGAGGAAAAGATACTCTTTTCAATAAATGGAGTTGGAAAACTTGGCAGACATATGTAGAACAAAACTGTAACCCTATCTCTCCAATACACAAAAACTAACTTAAGATTGATTAAAGACCTAAATTTAATACCTGAAACTATAAAAATTCTAAAAGAAACCGAAGAAAAACTCTTCTGGATATCAGCCTAGACAAATAATATATGAAAAAAATAGACACATGAGATTTAAAGTAAAATTTTCTGCATAGAAAAAGAAATAATCAACAAAGTAAACAGGCAACCTATGACTAGAAAAAATATTTGAAAAGTATACTTCTGATGAAAGCCTAATATGCAGAATTTACAAGAAACTCAAACAACTAAGAATAAAACAAACAACAACTCCATTAAAAAGTGGACAAAAGAAATGAGCAGATATTTCTAAAAAAAAATACAAGCAGCCCACAAAAACTGAAAAAATGATTAACATCAATAATTGTCAGAGAAATGCAAATTAAAACAACACTGAACTATCACCATAAACCAGTCAGATTGGCTACTATTAAAGTATCAGAAAATAACAAATGTTGGCATGGATGCATTGAAAAGGATAGGTTTATACACAGTTGGTGGGAATGTAAATGAGTTCAACATCTATGGAAAATAGATTGGAAATAGCACGAAGAACTAGAAATAGAATTATCATTCAATCCAGAAGTCCCACTACTGTTGTCTGCCAAAGAAAAACATAAAAAAACTCCTGCAACTGTATGTTTATTACAGAACTGTTCACAGTTGCAAAGTCATGGTACCAATGTGTATATACACATTGCTATGTATAGATATGTTTGCATGTGTATATACACATACTGTGGAATTCAATTCAGCCATAAAAAATAGTTAAATAATGTCTTTTGTAGTAAAATGGATGGAATTGGAGGCCATTTTTGAAAGTGTACCAACTCAGAAGCAGAAAATCAAATATTGCAGGTTCTCACTTATAAACGAGAGCTAAACAATGGATACACATGGGCATACAAATGGAAATAATAGACAATGGGGACTCCAAAAGGGAGCATCATGGTAGGTGCTGAGGGTTGTAAAATTACCTATTGGGTACAACTCAATATTTGGATGACGGGTACAACTGAAGCTCAATCTCCAACATTATGCAATATACCCATGTAACAAACATGTACATATAACATCAAATTTAAAACTAAAATTAAAAAAGAATCAGATCAATAATGTGTATTAAGATGTGAAAGATAAAATGAATATAATATAGTTATACATTTATGAAACAAAGTTGTTAAAATTTGACAGTAATTACTACAACCAACTTTGGTTCAGGCACCATGATATATATATTTTTTAACAAATGCTCTCTTTTGACATTCACAACAATTTCATCGAATAAATATATATGCCACCTTTTCTTTATCCAATCAATCATTAGTGTGTGTATATATATTTAATGAAATATGCATTTAAATATGTATAATGAAAATATATTTATGATCAAATGTTTATGTTTATATATATATTTTATAAAAATATACAATAACATATTATATATTTATATATCATAAGTATAAATATATATACTTTAAAAATATATAATATACAAGCATATATAATATATATTAGGTTAGTGTAAAAGTAATTTCAGTTTTGGTTATTAAAAGTAATGACAAAACTCACAATTACTTTCACATCAACCTAATATATATTGTATATTTTTTATACACATTTATTTAAGAATTATCTGTATATACATATACAGATACAAATACACACACACACACACACACACACACACACACACATTTTGCCAGGCATGTGTAATGTTACACTTAGTAGTAATGAGGTTTCATGAGAAGCAAACATATCCAAAATGTACAAATATTCACTAATGAACTAACATTTAAAAAAAAAGTCATTTTATTCTTTTAAAATGCCCATGAACCAACAAGTAGATAAAGGAAATGTGGTATATATGCACCATGGAATACTACTCAGCCATAAAGTAGAAAAAAATTATGACTTTTCCAGCAACTTGGATGGAGCTGGAGGCCATTATTTTAGGTGAAGTAACTCGGGAATGGAAAACCAAATATCGTATCTTCTCACTCATAAAGTGGGAGCTAAACTATGTTGATGCAAAGGCATAAAAATGATATAATGGATTTTGGAGACTCAGAGGGAGAGTGAGGTAAAAGACTACATATTGGGTACAGTGTACACTGCTCCAGTGATGAGTGCACCAAAATCTCAGAAATATCTACTAAATAACTTATCTGTGAAATCAAAAACCACCTGTACTTCCAAAACTATTAAAACAATAAAAAATACCCCACTTAATTATCCGTCCATGACAAATTCTAGAATTTCTCTCATTCCTAGCCATAATCTGATATTTTAATGGTGATGTATTCAAAATTATCACAAGGCAAAATTATAAATTTTACATATGATGAAGAATATCATGACATAAATGAAAACAATATAGGAAATCACAAATGAGAATAACAAATGAGAATCTGACAGAGATACAAGTGGTAAGTTGAATAAAAGAACATAGGCCAGAATGACAAAGATTGTGTCTTTTGGAAAACTGATTAAGCCCTTGAATAGTTTTTTCCAGGTATGACCTTGTTAATAAATATGCACAAAAAATCAAAACTGTGCCATGTATAATACTATTTTATGCATTTTTTCTGAGAAAATATATATGCATAAAGGTACAAATCAACATCAAATCAACCTTTGTTCTAAGAAATACAGCATAATTTTGAATATAAATACAATTTTGTTAAACGTATGACAGATGATTTTTATAATTATTTTTTCAAATTATACTCACAGTCAAACCTTTCGGTCACAATTTGTGATGCATTTTTGGTTACATCAAACTAAAAAGCTTCTGTACAGTTAAGGAAACAATAAATAGAGTGAAGAAACAAGCTACAGTGTGGGGAAAAATGCTTGCAAACTATATATACAACTAAGGATTAATATTCAAAATATATAAGAAATTCAACTAAATACTAAAAAAAGACAACAATCTGATTAAAAATGGTCAAATGATCTAAGTAGATATTTCTTAAAAGAAAGCATACAAATTGATAACTTGTATGTGAAATAAAATGTTCAACAGGACTAATTATCAGGGAAATCAAATCAAAACCACAATGATATATCACCTCGTCCCAGTTAGTATAGCTACTATCAAAAATATGAGTTAACAAGTGTTGGCAAGGGTGTAGAAAAAAGGGAATCCTTTTACACTATTAGTGAAAACATAAAACAGTATATCTACTATGAAAAACAGTATGGAGTTTCCTCTAAAAAGTAAAAATAGTATTGCCACATGATCCAGCAATCTCGGTTCTCCTTTAAAGTGCATTGCAATTAAATGGTCTTTTATGGTGCCTATTAATCTTGGATCATGAGGACTTCCTTTATTATTATCCCTATGTTTAAGATGAGGAAACTGAATTTCAAGAAAATATGATAACTTGCTATAACAGTTATTCAGTTCAGGGACAAAAATGACACTAGGTATTTGAGTAGAGAGAATTAAATATAAATAATTGTTAACTAAGTATAAAAGTTGTTAACTTAATAACTTAAAAAGTAATAAGAGAACACCAAGCTATCCAGTTAGCAACTACAGGAAGAAGTTACCTACCACACCTAGGAATGGACAAATAAAGAGAAGAGTTTAAGGTTAACAAAAGCACAAATTTAGAGATATCTCAGTGACACTGAATCTCAGACTTCTCAACAGGGAGCACCTATAACTCTGGGTTTTATTAGGCACTTCTTACATGGTGGTGGGCAAGATAAAATGAAAAAGAAGCACAAGTGGAACCCTCTGCTAAACCCATCAGATCTCCTGAGACTTATTCACTATCACAGGACTAGCATGAGAAAGACCAGCACCCATGATTCAATTACCTCCCATTGGGTCCCTCCCACAACACCTGGGAATTCTGGGAGATAGAACTCAAGTTGAGATTTGGGTGCTGGCATAGCCAAACCATATCATTCTGCCTCTGGCCCCTCCTCACATTTCAAAACCAATAATGCCTTCCCAACAGTCCTCCAAAGTCTTAACTCATTTCAGCATTAACCCCAAATTCCACAGTCCAAAGTCTCATTTGAGACAAGGCAAGTTCCTTACATCTATGAGCCTGTAAAATCAAAAGCCAGCTAGTTACTTCCTAGATACAATGAGTGTCCAGGTATCAGGTAAATACAGCCATTCCAGATGGGAGAAATTAGCCAAAACAAAAAGGTTACAGGGCTCATGCAAGTCCAAAATACAGTAAAGTCAAATTTTAAAGCTCCAAAATGATCTCCTTTGACTCCAGGTCTCGCATCCAGGTCAAGTTGATGCAAGAGATGGGTTCCCATGATCTCGGACAGCTCTGCCCCTGTGGTTTTGCAGGGTACAGCCTCCCTCCCAGATGTTTTCACAAACTGGCATTGACTGTCTGCAGCTTTTCCAGGTGCACGGTGCAAGCTGTTGGTGGATCTAACATTCTGGGGTCTGGAAGACGGTGGCCGCCTTCTCACAGCTCCACTAGGTGGTGCCCCAGTGGGAACTGTGTGGAAGTGCCAACCCATTTCCTTTCTGCACTGCCCTGGCAGTGCTTCTCCAAGAGAGCCCCACTCATGCAGCAAACTTTTGCCTGAGCATCTAGGTATTTCCATATGTCTTCTTAAATCTTAAACACCACATGGAAGCTGCCAAGTCATGGGGCTTCCACCCTCTGAAGCCACAGCTTGAGCTCTACATTGACCCAAGCTGGGATAGCCATGGCTGGAGCAGCTGAGACACAGGGCACCAAGTCCTTAGGCTTGGGGATCCTGGGCCTGGCCCCCAAACCCACTTTTTCCTCCTGGGCCTCTGAGTCTGTGATGGGAGGAGCTGCCATAAAGGTCTCTGACATGGCCTGGAGACATTTTCCCCATGGTTTTTGGAACTAACATTAGGCTCCTTGCTACTCAGGCAAATTTCTGCAACTGGCTTGAATTTCTCCCCAGAAAATGGGTTTTTATTTTCTATCATATAGTCAGGCTGCAAATTTTCCAAATTTTTATGCTGTACTTCCCTTATAAAACTGAATGACTTTAACAGCACCCAAGTCACATTTTGAATGCTTTGCTGTTTAGAAATCTCTTTCACCAGATACCCTAAATTGTCTTTCTCAAGTTCAGAGTTCCACAAATCTCTAGGGTAGGGGCAGAATGCTGCCAGTCTTTGCTAAAGTATAACAAGAGTCACCTTTACTCCAGTATCCAGCAAGTTCCTCATCTCCATCTGAGACCACCTCAGCCTGGACCTTATTGTCCATTGCTATCAGCATTTTGGGCAAAGCCATTCAACAAGTCTCTGGGAAGTACCAAAGTTTCCCACATTTTCCTGTCTTCTTCTGAGCCTTCCAAACTGTTTCAACCTCTGCCTGTTTCCCAGTTCCAAAGTTGTTCCACATTTCTGGGTTTCTTTTCAGCAATTCCCCACTCTACTGGTACCAATTTACTGTATTAGTCCATTGCACACTGTTGATAAAGACATATTTGAGATGGGAAACAAAAAGAGTTTTAAGTGGACTTACAGTTCCAGGTGTCTTGGGAGGCCTCAGAGTCCTGGTGGGAGGTGAAAGACACTTCTTACATGGTGGCAGGCAAGAGAAAATGAGAAAGAAGTGAAAGTGGAAACCCCTGATAAGCCCATCACCTCTCTGAGACTTACTTATTCACTATCATGAGAAGAGCATGGGTAAGACCAGTTCCCATGATTCAATAATCTCACCCTAGGTTCTTCTCACAACACGTGGCAATTCTGGGAGACAGAATTCAAGTTGAGATTTGGTTGGAGACACAGCCAAACCATATCATTGGAGGTAGGGGTAACAACCAGAATGAGCCTGGTTCTATAAATTTTGGAATAATAGCATACTGGATTCAACCACTACTATGAGAAACACCTGCTGCTTCCAGGGTGAAGAAGCTGGCTGAAGTAAGACATGATAACAAAGGAACAGAAAATCAACCTGAAGCTAACAGAGATCAAGCAGATAGGAACATGTCCTTTCTTCCTTCTCTAGCCTGGCTACAATTTCCCAATCATGCCCTGTGTTGGCATAGCTGAACACAGAGCCAGCTGAAAAAGCAGAAATGTGATTTGCAGAGTCCTTGAACCAGCATTACAAAGAGTAGAGAAGAGTAATTTAAAGATGAGAGATAATAGCTTAAAAACTGGTATAACCCACTCTCTACCCAGAATCTACATACACCCTTCAATAAATATTTGAACTGCTGTGCGATGAAAACAAATCTGTTTCCAAAGCTAACATGATGCAACTATCCTTCAAAAAAACAGATGTGGTCCTTTCTAACTATAATTTTATAATCTAATCTATATCTTCCTAGGTTACCCCACCCTCCTCACATTTAGGAAATGGCAAGTAACTGTAGCCATTGCATCCAACTTATGAGGCAGTCACACTACCTACTTCTGGATCATTTGCCTAAGTAAACACAGTTGATGATGATGGAAACAGGATTGAAGCCCAAACTGTCTGTGTCAAAATCTGAAGCTCTTTCCAATACATCAAATGGTTTCTTAATGCAGTTTGATAGAATAAGACCTAGTGTTACATAGACCAATAGGATGACTATAATATACAATAATCTATTTCAGGGATCCTCAGCCCTGTGCCTGTAGACCAGTGCCAGTTGGTGACCTGTTAGGAACCAGACCACACTGCAGGAAGTGAGTGTGGGTGGACGAGCGAGCATTACTGCCTGAGCTCTACCTCCTGCCAGATCAGCAGTAGCATTAGATTCTCATAGGAACCTGAACCCTATGGTGAACTGCACATGCGAGGTATCTAGGTTGTGACCTCTTTGTGAGAATCTAATGCCTGATGGTCTGAGGTTGAACAGTTTCATTGCAAAACCATTCCCCGACCCCTATCCTGGTCTGTGGAGAAATTGTCTTCCACAAAACTGGTCACTAGTGCCAAAACGGTTGGGGACGGCTGATGTTTATTTCAGAGTAACTAGAAGAGATTAATTAAAGGTAAATATTTAAGGTGATGAATCTCTCAAGTATACATATTTGGTCTTTAAAAATTATATTAATGTATTATATTATCAAATGGACTTGAAAGCTATGTATATCTATTTTGCATTAATATAAAAAAATTCCTAAGTCATATCAGTTTAGAGACTGCTTCAGTGTAATATGAGGTAGCTGTACCTAAACAACATTAAAACATATGACTAATTTAAAAATGGTAAGCTAGAGAAAAGATGCAAAATAATCCAGTTCTTACAATACTGTTATATCAGCAGATCTGGCACCAATTAAAGTTTGAGAAGTAAATATCATAACAAAATGGTCCTGCATTATCTAAGGATTTGGTGTAATCCTCACTTCTACAGTTCTTCAACCCATTACCTAAATACTTAATCCAGTTATTACCTCTGACAGTTCATTTTGATCTTGTCTGTTAAATTAGCCATAATATTGGGGAGAAACAGGCTAGAGTGAGAGTAAAAGCAATAGAGAAAAAATAGTCATTATTTGAACATTCACATACAGGAGAGAAAGATTAATATAGGGCTTTGGTTCAGCACCATGACAATACATTTGTTGTTGGAATACTTCTGAATAAATTTAACAATTTTATGTTTCCTATATGATAATAAAACACATTATGGCCCACTGCTACTGATGAGATTTTCCACCTACAGCCAGGTGTGTGCAAATGAGGGCTTTCAACTAATAGTGTTCAGCCTGTTTTTCTTTGTTACTCATAAGTGATTTAGGAATACAAAAAAAAAAACACTTATAAAAATCATTCATGTTTTTTATGGAGGTAAAAAAGTTCATAATTTTCTTCTAGTGAGAATAAAATACAGTAAGAGGAACACACATGTTGGAAAGTCAGGCTTCTGTTTTCACAAAGTAGCATGCTCCAATTATTTATAGCTGCAAATAAGGCTTAAGGCCAAGACAAGTGTTTGAAGAAATTGAGGAAAGAAGTGTAAGGAAAGGAAAATGGGAAGCCAACTCAAAGCCACTGCATGCATGTTGGTGGGTTGTCTGTGTTTTGCTGTGAAAAAACATTTATGAAGTCCTGTGTCAGTGATATGAACTGAAGGGCTTTCTGCCCTTAAGCTTTCCATGTGGGATTATCATCAGGTTTTAGGAATTTTCACCTCATATTTTCTATTAAGAAAGTTTCCCTACAATAACAAGGATTTTGTTGTTGATTTTAGGCATTTCTAATTTATTTGAAGAATATTGTCTTGTATTTGTATAGTTTATTTATTCGTTATACTTTAAGTTCTGGGGTACATGTGCAGATCGTGCAGGTTTATTACATAGGTATACATATGCCATAGTAGTGGTTTGCTGCATCCATAGCCCCATCATCTACATTATGTATTTCTCCTAATGCTATTCCTCCCCAATCCCCGCATCCCTTGCTATTCCTCCGCTAGCTCCCAACCCCTGGGCCCCAGTGTGTGATGTTCCCCTCCCTTTTTCCGTGTGTTCTCATAGTTCAACACCGACTTATGAGTGAGAACATCCGCTGTTTGCTTTTCTGTTCTTATGTCAGTTTGCTGAGAATGATGGTTTCCAGTTTTATCCATGTCCCTGCAAAGGACATGAACTCATCTTTTGTTACGGCATAGTATTCCATGATTTTAACCACATATTTATGCCCTTATTTGACTGCATAGTTCTTACTGCTTTATTTTATGTAATAGTTGAGCAATATTTTAAGACATGTTACTTTTTTTCTAGAAGTACCTATCACATAGTCAGTATCCATTACATAATTTGTGAATGAACAAAAGAATGAATGAATGGCAAATGACAGAATAGACTAAACCTTTTGGTGAGTGCGACTGCATTTTATTTATCCATGTGTGCTCTGAGTTTAGCACAGTGTCTATCACATTGTTGGTGTTCCGTAAATAAATGAAGATGAGGAAGGGATTTAAGGGATGATTATGAAGATAAAAGGCAGTGTGGTGCACGAGAAAGAATGCTAACTTGGAACTCATGCAGTTCTGAGTTTCAAAACTTGTTTCTACCACACTGTAATAATTTTCAATCAGTTGCTTAATTTATTTGAACTTTAATCTCTATTTATGATAATAATACATTCTTCATAGGATTGTTATGAGAGATAAATTGATCATGAATGTGAAATATCTAATATCATACAATGCAGAGTGAATTTTTTCATGGATTTGAATGATAAAAAAGAGATAGGAGTTCAACTACGTTATTTGATAACTGAAGGAAAGGTTGTTACTTTTAATATGACAGGTTTTCATACCATAGTCAAGCAGAAACAAAGTAAATGGGCAAAAAGGATATTCTTGGAAGGATTCTGGCATGAAAGTAAGATTATATGTAGATAATACCATGATTCTTAAAAAGTAGATAGTACCATGATTCTTAAAAAGCATGTTTATGATAATTCATTGGTTTCAATATTTTCTCTTCTATGACACTGATGAACTACTGAAGCAGTGTGGCAGATATGTTTGTCTGTGCGGTGCAGTTGTATCTCAGTAAAGATAATGTGGAGGTATGAATACAACAGACAGCTTTTAAAACTCATTAAAATATACAAATAATATTATAGAAAGTTTAACAAGAAATGAGGAAAATATTATTGACTACAAGTCCAGAACACTAAAGAAGTCATTATAGTTTGGGAGTATTCCATTTGAGTTTTCATAAGCATATGTATTTGCCTGGCAGTAAACATTGTAGTCAGGACATATTGCATATTTTTTATTTAACAGTTTCCCCCATCATTAAAGAGTAATAATAGTATTTTACTGATTATATAACATGTTTGTAATATCACTTAACTATTCCTGTAATATTGAACATTTATATTATATTTTCATAAATATAAATAAGAATGCTTTAAGCATCTTTGTGCATTTGTGAATCATTTTCCTAGTAAATTTCTGGAAGTGAGATTACTGCATTTCAACATTTTGTGGTTTTGCCAAGTGTTTTTACAAAAGGATTATTAGTCCACTGTATAGAAGAATATTTAAAGGTCCCATGTTGTTTTCTCTCTTTAGGTGTTCATAATATTGTGGGTTTAGGTTTTGCATTTGCTCGTTGGTGCCTCTCAAAGTACTCAGTTTCTGTTTTGTGGCAGAAAATTCTTGTGAATTCTAACTTTAACCTTGTTTCTCATATCTGTTTCAGGTCCTAGGCTAGTAGCCGTACCCTTATTATTTCTTTATATAAGTGTTCAGTTTGAATGGTACCCAATTTCTGACTTATTCTGCCTTAGCAGCTTAGCTGGTAGCTTTAAATTTCTGTCCCACCAGTATGATCACACCAGCAATATGAAGATGACATCAGTTGAGATGGATTGCATATACTTAATTATAATTTGCTGCTCTTCGTAATGATAAGACACACAACTGGGCTCAGTAGTACATAAACAATGATCTTTTTTTCCAAGATAAATAGGGCTTTGTGAGAATCACACCTGTCACCTTGTCCTCACCTACAATTTATTCTAATCAAAATTAACTTAACTAAGGTTAGCAAATTCTGGTACAGGACCTTCCACAAAAATTTGCAGAAACAGTTACATTTACCCATTAGTTCATGATATAATATGGCCAAAGGGTTCTTTGGGATTGTGAGCAAAGAAAAAGATTATGCATCTCTTCAGTTAAAGCTGAATGAAGCTCTGGAAGAATTATAGAAAATGAAACTTGGAGGTCAGAATGAATGAGATTGATAATGGATAAAAGAGGTACAGGGAAGGTACAGAACTTACTTTCCAAGTGTTAAGGATAAGTTTAGTCATCACAAGTGAACAGTGGCACTGAGTCAACATACAGTGTGATTTTCAGGTAAACATAAATAATCCAAGCTAGAATGAGTGGTTAAAGAAACTAGGGAATATGCAAGAATGAAGGTCAGGTAATGACCTTCTTGTTGGATACCTTGTCAGTTATCTCATCAGATAATGAGAGCATCAATAGGCAAAGACCTGAAGAAATGTTGTTAATATAAGAGCCCACTATTTCAATTGTCCTTTATTCTTTGTCACATTTCTATAATGTCCCCTTTCCAAGGCCACTAAGGGACTATATAGATTATGACAAAAGTTTATATTTTATGTAATATAAAACTGGGTTTCCTCAAAAAAAATCCATAGGGAAAAAAATAAAAATTTCCTTTGACAAATGGACTTAAAATACTGTAGTCCCGGATCTTGTTAAATTAGAAGTTTTCAAAATAAATTTGAAAATAATTGCTAAAGTTTGACTTGGTATTCTAGATTATTCAAAGCTTATTTTAGTAATGTAATTTGTTTTTAATTCTTGGCTTACTTACACTGTTTTTTATATTTAACAGAATAATGTTAATTTGGAAAATGATGATGGGGCATTACATAACTCATCTAAGATATTTTTATAAAACTGAAACATTACTAATCATTATGTGTATAGTTTATGTTCGTAAATTAGGACTTCAACTTTAGTGAACAGAAATTCAACGGAATGTAAAACAAAGTATGGCTCTTAATCTAAAACTTTAGATGCATTGATTTAAAAAAGTGATGTGAGGCCAAGTAACTAAACCTAAGAAAACAGTTGATCTTCATTTTCTTTACTCATTTGTTGGACAAATTTGGACATTTCTTTATATGGCATAATGGTAGACCACATGGATCAGAAATCCTAAGCTCTGTCATTATCTTTTCAGGTATTCTTAGGCTTTTATTTCTTCTTTCATCTTCGACATATGGGAAGGAACATGTACCCTAACTATTCCACAGTGTTGTTTTGAGCACAAATAGATAATGGATATAAAAACACTTTGACAATTTTAAAGTAAGATATTTCTACAATGTATCATTGCTTCCAAAATTTGGCACACTAATGTATTTGGTATAAGTTACCATTCCCCAAAGAATAATATTTAGATATTAAGGAAAATACAAGTAAATTAATGCAAAAGATATAAAGATTTCATAATACATTGCTTTGAAATCATAAAAATGTATAATTTGATATAATCAAGATAAAAATGGAAAATTTCAACTGAATTACTTTTATGAGAGAAAACACCTATTTTTAAAAGGCACAGAAATATCCATTACAAAAATTCATATTCACACAATTTTTGTATATGTATAATCTAAATTGCATGTCACAAATTTCAGCAAAAATGTTTATTTTAAAATAATAAAATATTTGTAATTTCATTTTAGGAAAACCTTTACAATTCTGTTAAGATCATCTTAACCACATGAAACATACTGGCATTAGCACAAAATTAACTGAGTTTGTTTTGTATAAACTGGAAACTCTAGGTAAAAGAAAAAAAAGAATAGGGAGTGATTGCCATCATCAGTGAAAGAGGCTAAGAAGGGGTGATCTATTTTTAGTTACAATAGGTGGGAACAATTTAAATCCAAGGAAAGGTTCTAAAAATTAAAGATGGCTATTGCAAATGTATTTGTGAATATTTAATTGAAGCACAGAGAGCTGGCACATTTTCCAGCTGTTAATCACAGATTTCTAAATGCATATTAGCTAATGGATGCGTAAAATTCCGCTTATGTTGTCTCAGATAAATGTCTAATGACAAATCATTTCATGGTAAAATCTTCCCATCATTAAAGAAAAAAAAATAAAAGAACATTATGTGAAGTTGTATGTAACTTTAGAGAGAAATTAGGATCTTTTTCCCCACAATAGAGTACTATTCTGGCTATTTTATAACTGGATTTTTTCAGACCAGCTGAGAAATTTAAGTTTTTAGACACACAGACTAATGGAAAAGAATAGAGAACCCAGAAATAAGGCTGCACACCTGCAAACCTGACAAAAAATAATAATAAAAGCAATGAGGAAAGGACTCTATTCAATGAATGGCACTAGGATAACTGGCTAGCCATATGCAAAAGATTGAAACTGGACTTCTTCCTTACACCAGGTACAAAAATTAAATCAACATAAAATAAAGAATTACATGTAAAACACAAAATTATTAAAGTCCTGGAAGACAACCTAGACAATACCATTCAGGACATAGGCACCGGCAACAATTTCATGATGAAAAAGCCAAAAGCAATTGCAGCAAAAGCAAAAATTGACAAGTGGGATCTAATTAAACTAAAGAGCTTCTGCACAGCAAAACATGCAATCGACAGAGTAAATTGATGACCTACAGAAAGGGAGAATGGGAAAAAATTATTTTGCAAACTATGCTTCTAATAAATTTCTGATATCCAGCATCTATAAGGAGCTTAAACATATTTAAAAGAAACAACCCCATAAAAAAGTGGGCAAAATCTGTGAACAGACACTTTACAAAAGAAGACATACACGTGGCCAAAAATCATGTGAAAAAAAAAGAACAATTCAACATCACTGATCATTAGAGAAATACAACTCAAAACCACAATGACATACCATCTAATACCAGTCAGAATGACTATGATTAAAATGCCAAAAAATAACAGATGCTGGCGAGGTTGTAGAGAAAAAATAATTATTATACACTGTTGGTGGGTGTGTAAATTAGTTCACCCATTGTGAAAAACAGTGTGGAAATTCCTCAAAGACCCAGAGACAAAAAAAAAACATTTGACCCAGCAATTCCATTACTGGGCATATACACAAGTGAATATAAATTATTCTATTATAAAGACACATGCACATGTATGTTCATTGCTACACTTCTCACAATGTCCAAGACATGAAATCAACTTAAATGTCCATCAATGATAGACCAGATAAAGAAAATTTGGCATTTATACATCATGAATACTACAGAGCCATAAAAATGAATAAGATTATAAGCTTAGGGACATGGATGGAGCTGGAAGCTTTTATCCTCAGCAAACTAACGCAGGAATAGGAAACTAAACACTGCATATTCTCACCTGTAAGTGGGAGCTGAACAGTGTGAACACATAGACACAGGGAGGAGAAAAACACACACTGGTTCCTGTCAGGGGTTGGGGTGGGGGGAGGGAGAGCATTACGAAAAATAACTAATGGGCACTAGACTTAATACCTGGGTGATAAAATATATTGTACAAAAAATTCCATGAAACAAGTTTACCTATGTCACAAACCTGCATCCCCTGAACTTAAAATAAAAGTTAGAGTTGTAGGTGTTTAAAATAATGTTTTTACCTCATAAATGGTACTGCAGTTGATTTTCAGAGATCAATTTTGTTTACTCAGATTTATACGTAAGCTTACTAAAGCACTAGGCAATTAAATACATTTTCTCATAGAGTGATTTTCTATGTTCTCAGTAGAAATCAAAATCATGAGGCAAATTTCAGAATATTCTGGGACTTAGAATAATTCAGATGACATGCTTAAAAAGACTTATATTCAAAATTATATTGCATGTTTGAATCCTGAGATTTATAAGACAAGTTTAGAAAATATGGGTCCTAGAGGATCTAAATTTAACTCTTTGTTTATGTCAGCTTAAAATGAAGATATCTAAAATCACCTCTTCAATAGCAAACACAAGCATTTTTTTAAGAGAAAAATGCAGAACAATTGTTCCACATCCTGTTAGCCTCTAGAAACTCAGGTTTTAGTGATGTAAATAATCCAGCTTTCTCAAATCTACCAAAGGTTTATTAGAGTTGTCTTAATAGAAATGTCTGTATATATCTCTCTATATATATAGATAAACACACCCCACTTCAAGGAAACGTAGAGTACACAACTCCAGTTTTAAAACAGATATACTAGGAAAAGTTATTTGTAAAAAGATCTATAATGTTGCAAAAGATTCATAACAGCTCTAAAGTAATCCCACTTAATCACATATTGCTTTTAAATGCTTTGTATTAGATAAAATTCACTTACACACAACATTTAGAAAGACCTTACTGGGATAAAGCAGATACCCATGTATTCACTTAGAATGTAATGCAATGAAGGCAATAAAATAGAGATGTCACATTTCCTTTCATAAAGACAGTTACATTTATGTTTTTAAATGTGTAAATTAATTGCATATAATTTAAATGATGTTTTGACTAATGTAATAATAAAGCAGTCTCAACAGAAATGATAAAAGTTACATCACTCAGGTTCCTGGCAATGTTTTAATTCTTAACCCAAGAGGGTTACATGGGTGTTCACTTAGGTGGTAATTCACTGAACTGTACAACAATGTTTTATGTATATTTCTGTATTCTGATGGACTTCATTCTGAAAATTAAGTCAACTTACTAAGATTGGAATGTTATAAATATATGTTTACGTTTTTGGAGAATCTTTGAAAGCCTATTCCTCAATTTTAGCATGGAAAAATTAGTCATCCAAAAATTATAAGCAAAAAAACTATTCTCTTTTTAAAGAATGGGTCAGGAATATTCATTTGGCTAAATGATTTTCCATATAAACAAAAGTCATAGTTTTCTGCCAAGAAAATGTACTCTAAAAGTTGGAAAGAAACTTAATGATTCTTATATTTCCCTGTGGGCTGAATTTGGGTCTGTAGAAGGAGGAAGGAGGAGGCTGGAATGGAGAGGGAGAGGAAAACGTTGAGAAGTAAACTTAATTTTATAAAGATATAAAAATCAAAGGAGATTTCCCCAGAACTGTAACTTTAGGTGAGGACAGAAAGATAGTTGGTGACATTATTAAATAAGAAACTCATAATTTAGTGGCATTGTATGAATTAAAATATGTTTGAATTAACTAAGTTTACCTAAGCACAGAGTATTGCTGTGACTTCTCATTTGAAATCCACAAAAACATTTTCATTCAGTTGATAAATTATTTTTAAAACCTGTGAATGTGATGAATTTTATTCTGTTGACATTTAAAAATATATTCTCTCCCTCTAAGAACAAATGGGAAAGTCATTCAAAATACCGATGTTCAAACCCTAGTTGCTGTCACTGACAAGCTGTGAGATCTTAATGTCTCCAGGCCTGTATAAATGAGATGGTAGCATGTAAGTTTGATGCAAAAGTACCTGATACACATTTGGTTTTGATCAAATGTTATCTGATTACTTCTTTTTAAAAAGAGAGTGAGAAGATTAGTGCTGGCTGAAGTAAAGTAAGCCTGCCACCATTTAACGCTGATGTAACTCTGGTTACAACTAAAACTGATTATGGAAGAAAAAATATGAAAAATAATATGGGGACCTCGAAATGTAAATAATAGCAGACAGTTTGGAAAAGGAAGTCAAAATCTAAAGGAAGACTAGTAAGTTTTATTTTTTTCTCCCGTTGCAGTACACTTTGAGCAGCAGACAGAACATATTAGGGAATTGTGTAGTGGGTAGAGACAACCAAAACTTCAAGAGGAATTTATTCTCATTACCACAATCCAAGCAAAAGGATCCCCTTAAGCCACAGAGTAAAAGGGAAATGTGGGATGGGAGAATGGAATCCTATTTTCTTCTTTTTCTTTCCTCCTCATCCTGAATCCAGCACTAGCTGCTAAGTTTCACTGCTGCAATTCAGAAGTACTGAAAGCCCCAAGAGAAACCTCATGTCTTTGGATAAGAACTCAGGAAAAGGAGCCTCTGTTCTGCACAGAGTTTAGGGGGAGTCTCCATGTTTTTTTTCCCTCTCTATTCTCATTCTGTCTATGTAGACTGAATTGTGAACATATGCAGGTAACTGAAAAACTAAGAGAATTCCATATTTCTGGCCAGAGAAAAAATTAACAAGCCCCTGAGATCTGCAGTGTATAAGGAAAATCCCAAAGATGAGAGTTGCAGAAGTATATCCCCTAATTCTGTGTTTGAACTGACTGAAATCCCAGGCTCACCCCTAGGCTGCAGATGTGTGGAACACACCCAGAGAAACATAGCACAGGTTTTGACATTGGATGTATAATATAAACTACTGCCACATCCCAAATTAACTCTGCAAGTGGCTCATGTGAGAGGTGGAACCAAAAGGCACAGCAAAGGTCATTTGTAATATCATCTGCAGAAAGAAAGAACTTGTGGTATAAACCTAACTTTGTCAATTGTATGCTAAAAGAACAGATAAATTTCTCCAGAGGATTTTTAACAGGACCCAGAGCCCCACAAAGTAAATAAAAAAATGCTCATCACATAAAGAAAAATATTAGATACAACAAAACAAGAAAATATGGCCAATTCTCAAGAAGAAAAGAAATAACAACAAACAGATGCTGACTCCAACATGTTAGAATTATCAGACAAAAGCATTAAAGAAGCTGATACAATCACCCTCTGATGAAGTAAACATCTCTGAAATTATTACTAAGATACATATTCTTAGCAGAAAATATAAATTACCAAAAATTTGGAAATTTTATAATGAAAATGACTACCTGAAATATAAACATTAGTTGGATGGGCTAATTGTGAGAATAGAGATGACAGGGAAAAGTGTAAGTAGAAAACTGATCAATAAAATTGCTAACTACATGTGAGACAGTCCCAAGAATTTCCAGAAATGAATTCTTAAGGGACTTTTTAAAGAAGTCTGAGATACTCTAAACAGGTGGAGACAAGAGCCAGTGGATTTGAATGATTGCATTATGTGTGACCTCATATATTCTCAGAAACTGGTGAGGCCTTTGAAAACTCAAACTGCATTTGAAAGTCTGACTATGTCTGATTGTTGCATGTATGACAGTTCAGAGTAGGCTTCTAGACCCAGTCAAATCCTCATACAAGCCAAAATTACATATGTAAGTTTATAACCATTATCTTTCTTGTAGAAACATAAACATGATACTGAATATCCTGTTATTTTTCCTTTCAAGCATTAATTAAATTTGTCTGTATTAATTGAGTATACACATGTGCTTATTTGGAGTGTCATAATTTATACATGTAGTCTTCTGACCCTGATGATTTCTCTTCAGATATCTCAAAGATTTTGGATGAGAGAGTGCTATGGAATGGATCTCTATGGCCTCAATACTGACATGAGATTATAGCTAGGTTTTCTTTCAAGATGTAGGGCTTGGCTTTAATGATACTATTAATATGAAAGCTATGGGCTGGAGCCAGTGCTCCAACTCCAAGGCAGCTCAATTATATTTCCCAAGGCCAGGTCCACATGCACTCTCTGGGGATGATTTATAGTTGTAGTTGTCAACTTCTTTTCACTGTGTTTTACAAGATGGATAAAGATTGCATATTAAACACATTCTTATAAACAGATTTCAATTTTATTCATGGGATATAGAATACATTAAATAGTCTGTTGGTCATGTGATGTTCCTAGTGAGTTCTATATGTTTCTCTTCTACTAAAGAAGAAATAAAAGACTATATGCCACTTAGGATAATATATGTATGAATAAGCTACATAAGATAAAATATTGGTAAACTTTGTATTTTAACTTTGCACAATAGCAAATTACTTGTAACACATGACTATGTCATGATGTCATAATATGCAGGTTGAGAACTGCTTATCTGAACTGTGTGTCTTAAGGACTCTAGCTTGTATAGAGAATGCAATGCAAAAACCTGGCACTTATTTTTCCAGTCTTATTGAGAGATAATCAACCAATAAAAGTATATATTTCAAGTACATAATGTGATGTTTTGATATATGTATACATCGTGAAATTACCACAATCAAGCTAATTAACATATTCATCATCACAGAGTTATCTTTGCATATATGTGTGTTCATGGTGAAACAATTGAGATCTACTCTCAGCAAATTTCAAGTATATAATACATTATTATTAACTATGGTCAGCATGCTGTATGTTTGGTCTCTAGAATATATTCATTTTGTAACTGAAAGTTTTTACTTTTTAACCAATATCTCACTTTGTTTCCCACCCCCATTCCTTTGTAACTATCATTCTAGCCTCTGTTCCTGTGAGTTTGACATTTTTAATTCTACATACAAGTGATATCATATGGTATTTGCTTGTCTGTGTCTGGCTTATTTCACTTAGCATAATGTTCTCCGGGTTCATTCATGTTGTAAATGGTAGGATTCTCTTCTTTTTAAAGGCTGAATGGTATTTGGTTTTGTGTTGCCTTTTATTTCCTTTTCTTGGCTAACTGCTCTTACTGAAACTTTCATTGTTTATTGAGTAGAAGGGGTGAGAGTGGGCAACCCTGTTTTGTTACTGATCTTACAGGAAAACCTTCTAGATTTTCGCCATGGTGTATGATTTTAGCTGTAACCTTGTCATTTATGGCCTTTGGTGCGTTGTGATACATTTCTTCTATGCCTAATTTATTGAGAGTGTTATCATGAAAGGATATTGAATTTTGTCAAATGCTTTTTTTCACATCTATTTAGATGACCATGTGATTTTTATCCCTTATTTTGTTAAGGTAGTATATCATATTGATTTACTTGTGCATATTGTATCACTCTTGTATCCCGGAAATAAGTTCCACTTGGTGATGACGTATGATATTTTGAGTGTACTGTTAAATTTGACTTGCTGGCATTTTTGTTGAAAATTCTGCATCTACTTTCATCAAGGATATTAGCCAGTAATTTTGTTTCCTTGCAATGTCTTTGTCTGGCTTTGGTCACAGGGTAATACTAGATTTATACAAATGAGTTTGGAAGTGACTACCTCATTAATTTTTTGAAAGAGTTTTATAAGAATTGTCATTAATTATTCTTTAAGTATTTGATAAAATCCACCAGTTAAGACTTCTGGTACTGAACTTTTTTGTTGATATACTTTTGATTACAGATTCAATCTCATTACTTATTCATCTGTTCAGATTTTCTATTTCTCATGATTCAGTCTTAGTAGGTTTTATGTTTCGGGGTATTTATTTATTCCACATTATCCAATTGTTGAGATGTCATTGTTCATAGTAGTCTCTTAGGATCTTTTATACTCATGAGGTATGAATTCTAATGTCTCTCCTTTTTTCTTATTTCATTTGTTTCAGTCTTCTCTCTTTTTCTTGATTAGTTTATCTTAAAGTTTGTCCATTTGGCTTATATTTACAAACAACTCACAGTTTTGTTGATATTTTCTATTATTGTCCTAGTCTCCATTTATTTTTTATCTGATCTTTGATATTTCCTTCTTTCCACTGTATTTCAGCTTCTCTTAATCCAAAATAAAAGCTAAAATTATTTTTAAAAAGAAAATAGAAAATAAGAAAACATAGGAATTTCTAAGGAGCTCCAATTTTGTTTTTTTGTTTTTCAGAAAGCCTTTTCTATATAATCAATTTAGTAATTGTTGGCTGGGCATGGTGGTTCACACCTGTAATCCCAGCACTTTGGGAGGCTGAGACGGGCAGGTCACATGAGGTCAGGAGTTTAAGATCAGCCTGGCCAAAATGGTGAAACCCAGTCTCTACTAAAAATACCAAAATTAGCCGGGCATGGTGGCAGGCACCTGTAATACCCAGCTACTCAGGAAGCTGAGGCAGGAGAATCCCTTGAACCCAGGAAGGTGGAAGCTGCAGTAAGCTGAGATCACACCACTGCACTCCAGCCTGGGTGACAGAGTGAGACTCTGTATTGGGGGAAAAAATAGTGACTGTCTTCTATTTGAGAGTAGGGGAGATGCATTTTACTAGCTCTGTAACCTTGGGCAAGTAACTTAATCTTTTTGTCCTCAGTTCTATCATTTGTAAACTAGAGGTAATTATTTAATAGGGCTGTTATGATCATGGAATGTGTTACCATTTGTAATTAGCTTTGAACAGGGGCTGGGACACAAGACACCCTATGCATTAACTGTTGTTTATGTTTCTTTGACTATCCACAAAGAAATAAAATCTGATGAGAACAAGAAAAATAATCGGGCTTAGTTTGTTCTTGTTTTTCTAGTTCCTTGAGGTATAATGTTAGGATATTTATTTGAGATATTTCTCTTTATATCATGTAGGTATTTATCACTACAAATTTCTTAGAACAGGTTTGCTGCATCACATAAGTTCTGGTGTATTGTGCTTCCATTTTCATTTGTCTCAAAATATTTTTATATTTCTTTTTATTTACTTTTTCAGTTATTATTCAGGAGGGTGTTGTTTAATTTCCACATATTTGTGAATTTTACATTTTTTCTCCTGTTACTGATTTCTAGTTTCATAGCATTGGGGTCAGAAAAGATGCTTGTTAAGATTTCCGTGACTTAAATTTGTGAAGACTTGATTTATACACCATTGTTCCAGTATTAATGTATTCTGAATTTGACTATATGTTTACCTTTTCCAGTGATGTTTACACTTTCATGTGTTTTTATGCTACTAACTGCAGCTGTGTACCTTCACGTTCCCACGCAAATGCCTACAGCTGGCCCTTGCAACTATGTTTAGCAGTTTTTCTCACTGGGCACTTTTAATATATGATCCCACTCTCTCCTGGCCTGCAAGATTTCTACTGAGACATCTGCCACTGGCTTAATTGAAACTCCTTTGTATGTAATATGCTTCTTTTTGTTGTTGCTTTTTTGTTTGTTTGTTTTTGGCTATGCTAGATGTTGGTGTCCTTAGTAGAAAAAGCTACTTAGATCCTCTGCAGAGCAGGCCACTGGGATCTGCAATGATGAACACCGTGGGGTCCTCAGTGGTGAAACCTGCAGGAAGTACAAGGTCATTATGAGGCTACTGACGTTCTCAGCAGCAGATTGCTGGTGTCCCCTGCAGAGCAGGACACTCGGGTTCATTTTGGCACCTACCACATGGCTGATTCTGATACTCTCCACTCTTTGTTCTAGTAGATTCTAGTAATATAGATATTCTGGTCTCCCAAGGGATCTGAGGAGAGGAAACCATAGCAGGACCTTGTGAGCACTGTCTGCAAAGCCTAGAGAAGCTACTCATTTACCCTGTTCTCCTTCCCACTATGAAGGAATATAACAAGCTGGGGATTTTTCTCTCAACACTGGGCACTTCTGGGTCAGAAAATGGGATGATGCAGGCAAAATTAAACTATTCTTTCTACACTTTTTGTGTAACCATCTTGTTTTTTATCATTGTTGTTTTCTTCCTCCAGTATGCTGCTGAAGCTGTTAAAATGAACTCCTGGCATCTCCAGAGTTATTTACATATATGGACGACTGTCCAATTGTTGTTTTTTATGGAGGGATAAAAACTGGGATCTCCTACTTCATAATTTTGCTGGTGTCACTACTCTCAATTTATTAATAAGAAATTGTACCCAAGAAATTTGCATCACTCATGACTAAATTATAGAATTTAAACATGGTTAGCTTTTAAAAAGATATTAACACCAATATATCAGGAAATACATAATTTTTATTCATCTTATAATAGTAAAACTAACATACATTTGTTATCTATATATATAAAATAAAGTCTCTTTTGTGTTATCAATTGGCTATGATTTTAGAAGTTTCCCCTTGATCAATTTGTAGACTAAACTTCCTTAATTCTACAATGCAATTAGATTTTTATTTGCATGTCTTATATATATATATATATATACATATATATATATAAGACACATACACACACACTCATAAAATTTTCTAAAATACGTATGTTTAGCTCAATTAATGATCACAAAGTGAGTCCATCCCTATACCTACCATTCAGATGAAGGAATAGAACACTATCAGCATCTCTTCCTCTTCTCCCAAGTCTCTCCCAATAATTATACCTCCTTCCTTTCAGATTTTAAAATATTATTTCACTTCTTTAAATGTGCTCTGTACTTCAATAAAGAAAATATTATTTCTGAAAAGTTTTGTATTCAACTTTATAAACTATCATCAGTCAAAGTCTTAGAGAATGCTAAGATGCCCGTTTTGTGACAATTTCTTAAAGAAGAAGTGTGAATTAAGGATTTTTTTCTATACTAACAAACTTCATTTATTTGGGATACCAAGTTTCCAGACTTCTCACCAATAAAGCTTTGTTTTCCCCTCCTGAGGACAAAGTATCAACTAAGTTTTCATACTCATTTGAAGTTATTTTCTGATATGGGAAGCAATCAAGGAAAAAAAAGGTAATTACCCTTATTACTCAATTATTTCACAATACGCTTTATGTTTAACATTTCTTAGGAAAGAACGAGGCAGTATTAAATTGGTGAAGTAAAGATACTTTGAAGGAATGATTAATAAATTAATTACCTTATATTAACAATAGATACTTTTATTTAATGCCTAAAGCCCATTGTCAACTGCATTCAGAAAAACACAAAAGAAGTGTGTCTAATATAGTTGAAGGGACTAAAAGTAAAAAGGCAGATAAATCAGTAACAAACAGCAACTGATATAACAGCTTAACTGAAAAGCCTAGCAGAAAGATTTTCCATACAGAATGCTGTGCCAATATCAATTGCTTTCCTCTCAATGTTTTTGTCTTATTCTCAGTAGAGCTCTGACTGGTGGTATTTGAGGAAAATGCCAACCCCTTCCTTTTCTCCTTTTCTGACATGTATACTGGATACTCACCATATACTCACTGAATTATGTGGCCCTTCTCAGAAATATTGAGGCCCCCAGAGTGCCATTAACCATGATCTATGGAAGCTCTTGTCAGAATTAGACAAAAACTAAAATTATAGTGGTTTGTTGGTGCCAGTCTAGTTAAAAGTCAGTCATCTCTGCCATTATAAACCTCTATTTCCTGTGCTTTATAACTCAGCTGAGAGAATTTGCATTCCAGTCAATAGAGTAGCTGAGAGAGTGTCTGTGTTTCAAATATATATTTTTTAAATCTGGGAGACAATAAATAAAACCTATTCAGCTATTATTCTGTACTGAGAGAGAGAGAGAGAGAGAGAGAGAGAGAGAGAGAGAAAGAAAGTGTGTGTGTGTGTGTGTGTGTGTGTGTGTGTGTGTGTGTGTGTGTTTGTGTGTGTCAGAGAGAGAGAAAGGGAGTATGTGCATGGGGAAGTATGATTTTATCAAATAAGACTTACTTTGAAGCAGAAGAATAAAAGAAGTATTTTTTAAAAAATATGAACGTTTAGGAAGCAAAGGGAAAAATGTAGAAAATATGTAATCCAATCATATTGGAGTCATAGCTCTATAATTATCAGCACTTTTCTTTGCTTGCCTTTTACCCAATTCTCCTCATTTTTGTTCCCAGAAAATTTAATGATTTTTACTATATTTGGTAAACTTCATACTGTTATTTAGGCTAGTGAAGGAGAGAAATGTGTTCTAAACTGGCTATTTTTTGAGTGGCAGTGAATTTTTTTACCAGGTCTATAAAATAGTTTACCTCTTTGCTTATGTTAAGAACATATTCCTCCTTTGAATAGAGTCTATACTTTGAAAGCCTGTTATCTACAATCATCGTCTACAGTAGTTCTCAAACAATTTTTACAATGTATTGCATACTTGTTAAATAGGTTTTTCACTTCAGAGTTTTGCAGAAATCAGAAATAAAGGCAGTAAATTATGAGGGCCTACTTTGTGTAAGCTGCTTACTACGTGTTTTATATTTTCTACATAATAACACGTTGAGCTTGGTAATTTGTTCTCATTTTATATATAAAGAGCCACAGCAAAGAGAAATTAAGGACTACAAAGGGTTGCACAGCAGGCAAGCACGTGAGTAGAGATTAAAATCAAATTTGCTGTGATTCTCATATCTGTAAAATTTTCCATCACAATAACTTGGAATCAAAGTTTAATTTCCTTGAAAGGGAAGGAAACCAATGTTTGATGAATACCTACTCTGTGCCAAGCAATTTTAAAGTGCTATTGTAAATTTAATTTTTATGACAAGTTGATTTTATGACAAGTTGAAAATTAAATAGTATTATTTACAATTAAGAGATAAGCTAAGGCTTAGGTTGACTAATCATTAATAATTTGTCTGAGGTACCTAGCTGTAGACTTAGGCTTGTATATGTATAACTGCAAATCTGATCCTTTTTTAACTAATTCATTGAAATTTGACTTCTAAAATGTATGCTCTAATCAATAAAGAGTAGTTATAGGATTACAGTCATGTATTCACCTTTCCATTTATTCCATGAATATTTACAAATGCATATTGTGTATATAAAACACTGTGCTAGGCACTGAGTTATTCCTGGAATGCTTGTTGGTTGCTTATTTACAGTTTTATCTTTCTGCACTCTTATGTTCATCTGTTTTCACTTTCAGCTTTCTTTCAACTATGCAAAAACCAGTATTTCACAAAGAGCGATTCATGGGCCAGTTCTCAGAAACAAAATCCGTGAAACAAAGTGTTTTAAAATAAAATAAGTCTGAGAAACGTTGTATGGTATACCAGATTTTTAGAAATTCATAATGAATAATAGCATACTAAAGCTTTGAACAACCTTGCAGGAATAAAATCTGTTTAAAACAGAAGATAAACTTGTAGAACTATACATTTTTTCATGTAACACCTATTAACATTCCATAAAATTAGTGATCCAGGCAGCCTACATTAAGAAATGCTGGCATAGTTTCCTGGCCTATCCTAGAACTACATTGTTTGCCAAAACATTTTCAATAATATGGGGCTCATTTTTAATAATGTAATTATTCTGGTACTTGTAATTACTTTATAATGTCAACCAAATTAATGAAAAATAAAACATATATGGACTTTGATTATTTCTATGTCTTGGATTTTGTGTAAATATTATTTTTCTTACAGGAAATATATTATTTAGAAAAGAGTGCATTTTTATAATTATATATTATTAGCTTGTACCACATGGAGGTTATCAAAATGAAAAGTAATGTTCACACTGACACAATTCAACTTTTTTCAGCAGAAGACCAAAAAGTCATCTTTAAATAATGACAGTGAAAACAATAATGGTATATAGCTTAATTCAGAAAACTGCACATGTGAGATGTGTAAAGTTTTTAGTCTTTTAAATTTTGAGGTAATGAAAGTAACAAGATAATTTATAATTTTATTTTTCTTGAGTAAATTCATAGAACATTCCTTTAAACAAGTCTATTAAAGGTATATATGTTAAGGAAGTTTCACATTTAAAATATTCTACTTTGTAAAGCATATAGTTTTAACACATGATTATTATAATATTCAGTGTTTTAGGTAAGTTAGATAAAACATCTGCAGAGTAGATCCTTTGAGCTTATTAGGTACACAATAACATATAATGATGTTACATAAATGACTATTCCTATAACTTTGGTATTAGTGCAATATGCTTTCATCATATAACCCTCTAATTTTGTTGAGAAGCAGAGTAGCATAGTGGTTAAAAAGTGACTCAGAGTTAGCTTGTTTGAATGATCCAGGTTCAACCACAAAGCTGGCTAAGTTTGAACAGTTAGTCTTTATGTGCTTCAATTATCTCATCTATACAAACAAAGATATTATTATCACTATTAAATGAGATCATATATGCAATGTACCTGACTCATTGTAAGTACTTAATGAGTAATAGCTATTATTATGTTTTCCTGGGACATTTCTGTTAATTTTCTTTTGTTTCCATTACAAATTACTACAAATTTAGCAGATTAAAATACCACAAAGATGTTTTATGTTTATTTTCTATTTGTTCAATAGGTTAGAAGTCTAACATGCTTCTCACTGGGCTAAAATCAAGGTGTTGGTAAGGCTGTTATTTTCTGGAGGTTATAGAAGAGAATCTATTCCTAATCTAATTCAGATTATTGACAAAATGTAACTCATGGGGGTTGTTAGAATGAGGATTCTTTTAACTTGCTGGCTGTCAACTGAGGGTCATTCCATGTTTCCAGAGGTCACTGTTATTCCTTGGCTCACGACTACCTTTCTCCCTCTTCAGTGTAAGCAGAGAGATATTTACTATGAGTAATTGTATCACATGATTATCAAGGTTGAGAAGTCCGATGATCTGTTAGTGACATAGATTAATCTGAGTCTGAAGGACTGAGAGCCAACGAACTTGATGATGTAAATCTTAATTGGAGGACAGGAGAAGATGAGATAAGATGTTCCAACTCAAGCAGTAAGACATAAATAATGAAGCAAATTCCTCTTTCCTCTGTCTTTTGTTCTACTCAGGCCATTATTGGATCAGATGATGCCCAACCAGATTGGGGATGGAAATCTACCTTATTGAGTCCACCAATGCAAATGTTAATTTCACCTAGAAACACACAGACACATCCAGAAATAATGTTTAATCTGAGCACTCCATGACTCACTCAGTTTCATTCAAACATTGAGAAAGTAGCTGCCGTTTCTCAGACATTTTTTTTTTTTTGCATACTGAGACTGTAACAACACAACAAATATGGCCAACTCTTTTTCCCTGTGAAAATTTCCCCAGTATGGAAGGCAGACACATGAACAGATCATTTGGATTCAAAGTGTGATTAAGACTGATAGATATATGCACTAGTAGCACTAGCAACAAATGAGACTAACACAGCTTTTGTATTAGGAAATTTTAAATGGCAGAGATGAAGTAAAGTCTGTCATAAATAGCAGTTAGATGTCTTCTTTTGAAAAGTGTCTGTTCATATCCTTCTTCCACTTTTTGAGGTGTTGTTTTTCTTTCTTGTAAATTTATTTAAGTTCCTTGTAGATTCTGGATATTAGCACTTGATCAGATGGACAGATTGCAAAACTTTTCTCCCATTCTGTAGGTTGCCTGTTCACTCTGATGATAGTTTCTTTTGCTGTGCAGAAGCTCTTTGGTTTAATTAGATCCCATTTGTCAATTTTGGCTTTTGTTGCCATTGCTTTTGGTGTTTTAGTCATAAAGTCTTTGCCCATGCCAACAAACATGACAAAACGCTCATCATCACTGGTCATTAAAGAAATGCAATCCAAAATCACAAATGAGATACCATCTCACACCAGTTACAATGACGGTCATTAAAAAGTCAGGAAACAACAGATACTAGAGAGGATGTAGAGAAATAGGAATTTTTTTACACTGTTGGCGTGAGTGGAAATAAGTTCAACCACTGTGGAATACAGTGTGGCGATTCCTAAAGAATATAGAACTAGAAATACCATTTGACCCAGCAATCCCATTACTGGGTTTATACCCAAAGTATTACAAATCATTTCACTAAAAAAACACATGTAAATGTATGTTTATTGCAACACCATTCACAACTGCAAAGACTTGTAACCAACCCAAATGCCCATGAATGTTAGACTGGATAAAGAAAATGTGACACATATACACCATGGAATACTATGCCATCAAAAAGAATAAGTTCATGTCCTTTTCAGGGACATGGATAAATCTGGAAACTCTCATTTTCAGCAAACTAACACAGGAACAGAAAACCAAACACCACATGTTCTCACTTATAAGTGGGAGTTGAACAATGACAACATATGAACACATAGAGGGGAACATGACACACCAAGGCCTGTCAGGGTTGGCGGGCAAAAGCAGGATAGCATTGGGAGAAATACCTGACATAGATGATGGGTTGATGGGTCCAGCCAACCACCATTGCACATGTATATCTATGCAACAAACTTGCACATTCTGCACGTGTATCCCATAACTTAAAGTATAATAAAAATAAACAAATAATAAATAAATAGCAGTTAGATTTTGAGGTTGTCTATTTGCATAACTGAAGTAAAATAGTTATGTCTAGCTAATTTTTATTCAAAAATTAGTTTTTGAAAAAAAACTAATTTTTTAAGCATATCATTCATTACTTGAAAGAAAGAGAACTAAAACTCATGCAAAATGAACAAACAAAACATTATTCTTCTATGTATTGAATAATAGCATCATTAAATTACTGGAGATAGAAATGAAATTAAATTTCTGCATTCCAGGGATTCAAAAGAAAAATCATGTGCATATTTCTGTGGGATAAATGATGAAAACGACAAGAAATGTAATTAGTAAAACTGAACTATCATTTTCAAACTGTAAGGTTACAACTGAGTTAACTGGAGAATAAAAAGTAAGATTTTATAAGTAAATCCTTGACTTATGGACAGAACTTGTTACATTTAATTGGCACAGTTGCCAATTAGGCTTTCTGCAATAGTACTTTTAATTTAAAACTCTTCTGTTATAATATTAATAACCCAACATAGTGATTTGTATACAAAAGTTTTTGTTGTTTTTGTTGATGTTGTTTTGCAGAATGTTAAAACTTTTACTGTTAATATATCCATTAGTTTTAAAGTGCAATTGCTGTGGGGATAAGAAAAGATATTTTTTGAATGGAGCATAACTTCTTGGGAAATGGTTTTACCCATCATAATGTCAAGAGTGTACTCATTGGTTGAGTGTAGTCATTTTTGGCCAGGTTAATGTCTTGGAATTATTCCTACAAAAGTGACTGTATAAATTTCCATTCCATTTTAATACTTTACATGAACATGAAAGCCTAATGCAAAGTCTAACTGTTAAAAAAGAAAACTGTAATACTCTGCATATTATAGGGATTAAAACAAATTTGGCTGAAGGTTTTCAAGCATTAATTTTAAATATTTTTTGTGAATGTTATCTATAAAAGCATACTTTCCAAATCCCTCCTGGGTGATTATCAGTGAATTGTTTAAAATTTCCATTGTACTCTCCTTTCAGATCAGCTAACTGTCCATTCAGTAATTTTTAGCCTGAGTCCCTGGGCCAATGTTAAATTATAATTCCTTTAACTACCCTTGGCACATTTAGAGCCAGACTTCGACTGTAGTTCAATGAAGCCTTCTGCTGTATGTGATAACAAAGTTAAATTGTGATAATAAATGAACAGTGGGATAGAATTAACTGGTAGTAGAACTAGTTATGAACATTAGAAAGGGAAGGTAGATACCAAAAAATATGATTCATGTTCATGTTCTAATGTGTTTTCACAAACATTATTTTTATGTATCATGCTGTGTTACATGTCATTAGAGAAGTATTATTTCAAGAGTAGTAAGGACAAACCAAAGGACAATCTTTCATGCATGCACCTATCCATCCAACATTTATTGGTCACTTACTGTGTCAGACAGTGTATTAAGCATAAGTGGAGTAAAAATACTGACAAATAGGTGTGATTCAATACAATAATTTTACATTGGTGCAATGACATGCTTTCTATGGAAATATAGAGGAGAAAATAAAATTATATTGAGTAAGGGGCTAGCAGGTATAACACATAGTTTTGGAGAGCTAAATTGGACTTTATTGAGAAAGTTCTTGCTAATTGCACTGAGGAGTTTGAAATCTACCCTGTAAGAAATAAGTATCTGAAAGTGGCATTTAGCTAGGGTTTCATTGCTAAAGCATACCAACAATACCCAAAATCGAAATGCTTGCAAATTTATGGTTTATGGAAGAAATACAAAATAATATAGTGATCATGTTAAATTTAATAAACAAATCACTGTCAAAGGCTGTCTCACAGCATCAGATCCAGGAAGGCTAGACACAAGTTTCATTTGTGCTCCCATGTAAGGTCCATTCTTGCTGTGTAAACAGCTACAATGACAGAGACCCCAGGGACCTCAATGAGACCATGTGCAAGTCATCAATTTCACTATTTACAAAAAAACAATGCCGAAAAGGAGATACACATCTCCCTAAACCTCCTTTTACCTAACATGGCAAAAAAAAAAAAAAAAAATCCATGCTTTGATCTGGGATCAGTACCAGACAATTACATTTTTTTTTTATTTAGATAAGACAGCCCAAGCCAATACTAAGTTTGCTGGAATTAACTCACACAATACAGTATGCAATGGAGAATTCTAAGCACGGTATATATTCCTGAGCATGCGTTGCATTTTTAATATAAATTTAAATGGGAATGTAAGATTTCCCAGGGATCTTTATGTCATGCAGATGTTTCTAGGAGGGACAAAAAGAGAAATACACGTAAAAAGTCTCTGATTTGAAACACATTTTAAACCTATATTATGATGGACACATAATTAGAAGTAACATTTTTAAATTGAGATATTAGAATTGTAAAGTTTAATGTGTGGTTAACTATAACAAAAGGAATTAATGAATTTTAATAGTATGAAATACCTTATTCATCTCTATGTCACTACTTTCCTTTGTACTCATCCTGTTCTTAGATAAACCCAAATGATTTTTATATGATTTTCAAGATTCAACATAGTCTGACTCTGACTTATCTATACGAATCGCATTGTACCCAATTACCTCTTTTATAACTTTGCTTGCTTATATGTCTGGGTGGAGTCTCAACACAACATAACAAATAAAGTGACAGTGGACACCTTGTTTTGCTCCTGATTATAGAAACATTAAATCATTGATTGAAGGATTAAATGATTCAATGATGAAAACATACAATCATTTAGAATTAAATCATTTTTCTTAGTTGACCTTTAAGAGATGAAGAATTTCCTTCTATTCCTAGCTCACTGAGTATTATCACTATGAAAGGATGCTGGGTCACATCAATTGGTCTTTCTGAATCTATAGAGATACTCATGAAGTATATTTCCCTTATTCTGTTAACATGATGTTTGTATTGATGATTATTATGGTGTGTCAAATTTACATTCTCCTATGATAAATACTTACTGGACATGGTAGAAAATGCTATTTATATGCTGCTGGTATTAGTTTGCTAATAGTTTGCTGAGAATTTTTGCAACTATGTTACTAAGGGATATTAATATACAGTTTTCATGTTATGGCTGTCTGGTGTCGGTATAACTTCAATACTGAATTCATACTATAAGTTGGGAAGTATGACTTCTTATTCTCATTTTGTAGAAAGTCTTGTGAAAATTGGTGTTACTTCTTCAACTGCTTTCCAGAATTTACCTGTGAACCCATTTAGTCCAGGAATAGGCTCAGGCCAATTGCTGAAATCTTACTTTGTTTTGTTGGTGTTTAAATTACTAATTATATATCCTTACTTGTGAACCTATTATGATTTTCTACTTCTTCTTGAGTAAGTCTCTGTAGTTTATGCCATTCTAGGAAGATATTCATTGCATCTGGATTTTCTAATTACTTGGCATTGAATTGTTCATAATATTCATGCAAAATCATTTTTTATTTCTGTAAGGTGCATAGTGGTGTTCATTTCCAATGCTTGATTGAAGTAATCTGAAATTGCTCTCCTACTCTTGCTGTCATTGTAGTTAAAGGATCATTAAGTTTGTTGCTCTATTCAAAGAGCCAACTTTTGTTTTCACTGGCTTCTATTATTTATATGCTTTCTATTTTATTAATTTCAGATATCATTTACATTTTTAATTTTTAATATCTGTGGGTATATAGTAGATGTATATATTTGTGGAGAACATTAGATGTTTTGATATAGGCATGTATCATAGCTACATTATGAAGAATGGAGTATCAGTTCCCTGAAGCATTTATCTTCTGTGTTAATAAACAACCTAATTACACTCATTTACGTATTTTAAAATATACAATTAAATTATTAATGACTATAGTCACCCAGTTGTGCTGTCAAATAGTAGATCGTATTTATTTTTTCTACTTTTGGTACTCATTAACCACCCACAACTCCCCCTCACTGCCTACTACTTTTCCCAGCCACTGGCAACCATCCTTCGACTCTCTAGCTCCATGAATTCAATTGTTTTGATTCTTCCGTGCCACAATTAAGTGAGAACAGGCAATATTTGTTTTTATATGTCTGACTTATTTCAAATAACATAATGATCTTCATTTCCATCTTTTTTTTTTTTTTGCAAATAACAGGATCTCATTTTTTTTATGGCTGAATTACTATTCCATCGTGTGTATGTACCACATTTTCTTGATCCATTCATCTGTTGATAAACACTTAGATTGTTTCTAAATTTTGGCTGCTGTGAACAGTGTGACAACAAACATGCAAGTGCAGATATTTCTTTGATACACTGATTTCCTTTCTTTTGGGTATACACCCATCAGGGGGATTCCTAGATCATATGATAGCTCTATTTTTAGTTTTTCGAGGAACCTCCAATCTGTTCTCCATAATAATCATACTAATTTACATTCCCACTAATAGTGTACAAGGGCACCCTTTTCTCCACATCCTTGCCAGGATTTGTTATTGCCTGTCTTTTGGATATAAGCCATTTAACCTGGGATGTGATGATATCTCAATGTGGTTTTGATTTTCATTGCTCTGATGACAAATAATGTTGAGCAGCTTTTCATATGCCTGTTTGCCATTCATATATCTTCTTTTGAGAAATGTCTATTCAAATTTTTTGCCCATTTAAAAATCGGATTATTAGATATTTTTTCCTGTAAATTAGTTGGAGCCCTTTATATATCAGGGTTAATAGTTCCTTGTCAGATGGGCACTTCGTAAATATTTTTTCCCATTCTCTCTCTTCACTTTGTTGGTTGTTTCTGTTGTGGTACAGAAGACTTTTAACTTGAAGTGATCCCCTTTGGTCATTTTTGCTTTGGTGTCCTCTGTTTCTTGGATATCACTCAAACAATTTTTCCCCACACCAACGTCCTGGAAATCTTTCCTAATGTTTTCTTGTGGTAACTTCATAGTTTAAGGACTTAGGTTTAAATCTTTAATCCATTTTGTTTGACTTATTTTTATGTGACAAGAGAGCACAGTCTAGTTTCATTGTGCATATGGATATGCAGTTTTCCAAGCACCATTTATTTGCTTATTTAGAGACAGAATCTCCCTCCATTGCCCAAGCTGTAGTGCAGTGGCCCAGTATCAGCTCACTGCAACCTCCACCTTTTGGTTTCAAGTGATTCTCTTGCCTCAGCCTCCCAAATAGGTGGGATTACAGGCACACGCCACCATGCCCTGCTAATTTTTGTATTTTTATTAGAGTCACTGTTTCACCATGTTGACAAGGCTGATCTCTAACTCCTGACTTGTGATCTGCCTGCTTCAGCCTCCCAAAGTGCTGGGATTATAGAGGTGAGCCACCACACCTGACCTCCAGCACCATTTATTGAGACTATCTTTACTCCTTGGCACCTTTATTGAAAATGAGTTTACTGTAGGTATGTGGATTCTTTCCAGATTCTTTATTCTTCATTGTTTCATGTATCTGTTTTCATGCAAATACTGTGTTGTTTTGGTTACTATAGCTCAGTAGTATAATTGGAAGCCAGATAATTTAATTCCTCCAATTTGATTACTTCTTCATCAGGACAGCTTTGACTACTCTGGGTCTTCCATAGCTGCATACAAATTTTAAGATTCTTTTTTGTATTTCTGTTAAGAATGTCATTGGTATTTTGATAGGAATTGCATTGAGTCTGTAGAAGGTTTTGCATAGTATGGACATTTTAACAATACTCATTCTTCTAATCCATGAGACTGGAATATCGTTCCATTTTTTAGTGTCCTCTTTGATTTCATTTATCGATGTTTTATAGTTTTCATTATAGAGATCCTTCATTTCTTTAGTTAATTCCTAGGCATTTAATTTTATTTGTCACTGTTGTGAATAAGACAATGATGATGATATGAGGATGATGATGATGATTATTATTATTTTGAGATGGAATCTGACTCTATTACCCAGGCTGGAGTGCAATGGTGCAATCTTGGCTCACCGCAACCTCCGCCTCCCAGGTTCAAGTGATTCTCATGCCCCAGAGTCTCAAGTACCTGAAATTATACATGTATGCCATCACTCCCAGCTAATTTTTGTATTTTTTAGTAGAGACAGGGTTTTGCCATGTTGGCTAGGCTGGTCTCAAACTCCTGACCTCAGGTGATCTGCCCACCTCAGCCTCCCAAAGTGCTGGGATTACAGGCATGAGTCACTGCACCTGGCCAGATTATTTTTTTATTTGCATTTCTCATGGCTCACTGTTGGTATATACAAATGCTACTGATATTTGTATGTTGATTTTATATCTTGCAGTATTATTGAATTTGTTTATCAGTTCTAATAGTATTTTGGTGAAGTCTTTAGTTATCCTTCAAATAATAATATTTCAAATAAAAGATCATATAATCTGCAAGTAAGGATAATTTAACTTTTCCCTTTCCAATTTGGGTACTCTTTATTTCTTTCTATTGTGTGATTACTCTAGCTGGGCCTTCCAGTACTGTGCTGAATAACAGTGGTGAAAATTGGTGTCTCGGTCATGTTTCAGACCTTAAAGGAAAGGCTTTCAGCTTTTCCACATTCAATATGAGAGTAACTCAGGGTCTGTGGGATTTAATATTTGTTATATTGAGGTGTATTCTTTCTATCCTCAGTTTTTGAGAATTTTTATCATAAAGTGTTTCTTAAGTTAATCAAGTGGTTTTTCATCATCGATTGTATTGATCATATGGCTTTTGTCCTTTATTCTGTGGACACTGAAAGGAGTTAGCCAGCTTGCTTTAGGCAGACAGTAGGAAGGGTCCCCAGAGAACCTCCAACTTGTGTTTTGTGCAGATGAGGGAACTTGCACAGGGAGCTTACCTAAACATGCCCACAGTGGACTAAGGGCCTGCGTGTGGACTCGTAAATGGGGTGGAGCCACCAGAGGTTTGTACCTTATACAAACAGGGAACCCAGCTCATCAGCTTGTATATAAAAGCCCTTGCATTTACCTGTGAAAGGGACAACTAGGAACCGGCTTTTAGGACTCCTGTCTTTCCTGAGAGCTTTCCTTTTGCTTAATAAATTCTACTGCACTCATTCTTTGAGTGTCCGTATGCCTAATTTTTGTTGATAGTGAGACAAGAACCTGGACTCAGCTGAGCTAAGAAGGAAAAAAAATCCTGCCTCAATGTGATGTACCATATTGATTGATTTGCATATGTTGAACCATCCTTGCATCCTATGGATAAATCCCACTTGGTAATGAGAAAGGATCTTTTTAATACACAATTGAATTTGATTTACTAGCATTTTGTTGATGATTTCTGCATCAAAATTCATCAGAGATATTGGCCTGTAGTTTTATTCTTTTTTTTTTTTTTTTGATGTGTCTTTGTCTGGTTTTGGTATCAAATTAACACCAGCCTTTTAGAATGAGTTTGGATGTGTTCCCTCTTCCTCTATTTTTCAGAATATTTTGAGCAAGACTGGTATTACTCCTTTATTAAATTTTTAGCAGAATTCAGCAGTGAAGCCAACAGGTCATGAGATTTTCTTTACTGGGAGATATTTTTTGCTTCAATCATGTTACTTGGTATTATTATCTGCAGGGTTTGGATATATTCCTGATTCAATCTAGGTAGGTGGTAGGTACCTAGTTGTTTTTCCATTTCTTCTAGATTTTTCAATTTATTGATAGATAATTGCTCATAGTAGCCATTAATGATTCTTCAAATTTCTGCAATGTCAGTTTCCTTTTTCATATCTGCTTTTATTTATTTGTATCTTATCTTGATTTTTCTTAGAGAATCTGGCTAAAGATTTGTTAATATGGTTTAACTTTTTGAAAAAAACAACTGTTTGTTTCATTGATTTTTTGGTATTTTCTTTATTTCAATTTCATTTCTTTCTTATTGTTTCTTTTCTGTTACTAATTTAGGGTTAGATATGCTCATGCTTTTCTATTTCTTTAGGAAGCATAGTTAGGTTGTTTAAGTTTTTCCTCCTTTGTGATGCAGAAACAGTTTTCTCTAAACTTTCCTTTTAATTCTACTTTTGCTGTATCCCATAGGTATGGTGTGTTTTGTTTCAATTGACTTGTTTCAAGAATTTTTATTCTTTTTGTAATTTCTCCATTGACCCACTTGTCATTCAGAAGCATATTGCTTAATTTCCATATATTCTTACAGTTTTCAAAATTTCTCTTTTTAATAATTTCTAGTACTAATTCATTGTAGTCAGAAAAGATTCTTGATATTCTTTCAAAATTTTGCATGTTTTGTGACTTGTTTTGTGACCTATCATATGGTCTATTATTGAGAATGATCCTGGGCTGAGGAAAAGAATATGTATTCTGCAGCTGTTGGATAAAATGTTCTGTAAATATTTATCAGATCCATTTGTTCTATATTACAGATTAAGTCCAATGTTTCTCTGCCGCTTTTATTTCTGGAAGATCTATCCAACTGTGAAAATGGGGTGTTGGAGTCACCAGCTCTTATTATATTGGGACTTATCTCTCTCTGTAGCTCTAATAATATTTCATTTATATATCTGATACTTCAGTGTTGAGTGCATATATATTTAAAATTGTTATATCTGCTTGCTGGGTTAATCCATTTATCATTATACACTGACCTACTTTCTCATTTCTCATAGTTTTTGTCTTGAAAACTATTTTCGACTACTCTTGTCTTTTTTGTTGTTGTTGTTTCCTTAGGCATGGAATATTGTTTTCCATCCTTTTTTTTCCCAGTCTATACGTGTGTTACTTGTAGGCAACAGATCAGTAGGTCTCAGGTTTTATCCATTCAGGCACTCTATTTGTTTTTTCGGAGAGTTTAGATCATTTATACTCAATGATATTTTTGATAAATAAGGACTTACTCTTGCCATTTTATTATTTGTTTCTTATTGTTTTGTGGTCTATGCATCCTTTTTTCCTTCCTTCTTATCTTCCTTTTAATGAAGGTTATTGTATCTGGTGACATGATTTAGCTTCCTGCTTTTGATTTTTTGTGTATTTGTTTTATGTTGTTTGGATTGAAGTTACCATGAGCATTGCAAAAACCAAAAAAACAAATAGACAAAAAGAAAACTAATAACGACTCTACACCTTAACTTTAACACCCTGCTTTTAAAATTTTGTTGTTTCTATTTACATTTTATTGTAATGTCTTTGTACTAAAAAGTTGTTTTAATTATTAGTTTTTATTGATTCATCATTTAAACTTTATATTCAGTATAAGAGTAGTTTATACACCACAGTGACAGTGTTATAATATTCTGTTTTCCTATGTACTTACTATTACCAGTGAGTTTTGAACCTTCTGGTGATTACTTACTGCTCTCTAATGACCTTTTCTTTTTGATTGAAATACTCTATTTAGCATTTCTTGCAGGAAAATTCTGATGTTGATGAAATCCTTCAGCTTTTGTTTGTCTGAGAAATTTTTTATTTCTCCTTTATGTTTGAAGTATATTTTCACTGGTTTTTCTGTTCTACCATAAATATTTTTTTTCCTTTAGCACTTTAAATAGGTCATGCCACTTTCTCCTCGCCTGTAAGGTTTTCACTAAAACATCTGCTGTCAGTCATATTGGAGCTCCGTTGTATGTTACTTCTTTCTTTTCTTTTCCTGCTTTCAAGATCATTTCTTTATTCTTGATCTTTGAGACTTTAAATATTAAAAACCTTGAGGTAGTTGTATTTGTGTTAAATTGCTTTGGTACTGTATAACCTTCTTATATTAGGATATTGCTGTCTTTCTCCAGGATTTGAAAATTCTGTTATTTTCCCTTTGAATAAACTTTCTACCCCTGTCTTTTTCCTTACCTGCTCTTTATAGCCAATAATTCTTACATTTACCCTTTTAAGGCTATTTTCCAGATCCTTTCGGTGTGCTTTATTGTTTTGTATTATTTTTTTTTGTCGCCTCTGACTGTGTATTTTCAAATAGCTTCTATTCAAGTGCACTAATTGTTTCTTCTGCTTGATCAATTCTGCTATTAAAAGACGTGCATTCTTCAGTATGTTAATTGCATTTTTCAACTTCAGAATTTCTACTTGTTTCCTTTTAACTATATAAATGCCTTTCGTGCATTCATCTGATAGAGATCTAAATTTGTTTTCTGGATTCTTTTGAATTTCTTTGACTTTCCTAAATTCAGCTATTTTTAATTCTATGTCTGAAAGTTTACCTGTCTCTGTTTCTGTAGGATAACTTTCTCATGCCTTGTTTAGTTTATTTCATGAGGTCATGTTTTCCTGGATCATCTTGATACTTGTAGATGTTCTTTATTGTCTGATCATTAAAAAGTTAGGTATTTAATTTGTCTGCACAGCCTGAGCTTCTTTGTACCCTTCCTTCTTGGGTAGGCTTTAAAGAAATTTGAAAAGACTTGGGTGTTGTAATCTAAGTTGTACTTGTTTAGGGTTCACTCTGAGCTTAGTAACATTGTTGTTCTTACAGACTCTTAGAGGTATGGCCTTAATGGTCTTGGACAATATCCAGACAAATTCTATGGATTACCAGGCAAAGACTTTGTTCTCTTCCCTTAATTTCTGTCAAACAGAGTCTGTCTTGCTCTGGCCACAGTCAACTAAAGCTCAGGGTGTGGTGACAACACTATTATTTCAGTATTGCTAAGTCAAACTGAAGCCAGCGTAGCTCTTGGTCTCACCCAAGGCCTGCTGTAACCACTTCCTAGTTCCCTCTTATGTTTGTTCATGGCCTTGGGGCTCTGCAAACAGCTTTTGGCAATGCCAGCCAAGTCTGTATCCTTCCCTTTAAGGCTGCAATTACAAACAGTCCACCAAATAGACTTTTAAGGATTTGTCCCCCCTAGTGATACCATCTGAGAGCCATGGACTAGAGTAATAAACTGTGGAAGTCTACCTGATGTTCCATTGTACTTCGGCTGAGCTAGTGCTCAAACCACAAGAAACAGTCTTTCCCACTCTTCGGTCTTCTTTCCAAAGGCAGAGGAGCCTTAGCCCATGGCCACTACCACCAAAGGCCACAATGGAGTACTGTCAGACTACTTCTGATGTTCCCTGATGGCCTGAGGGTGCTTCAGTTAGCTTGTCATGAATGCTGCCTGACCTGGGACTCACATGTCAGGGCAATGGGCTGTCCTCTGGCCCAGGGCAGGTCCAGAATTGCTATCCAAAAGCCAAGCCTTGGTACTGGGGATCCTAAGAGCCTACTTGTGCTCTACTTTCTGTGTCCAAGCTAGTATTTAAGATGCAAGATGAAGTCCCTTTAATTTTTTCTTCTGCTTTTGTCAAGCAGACAGGCTTTTATACCAAAGCCAGCATAGCTGGGAATGTGCTGGGTCTCACCTGAAGCCCACATGTCTCAGGGTCTTACCCAAACCCTTGACATAGTAGCTTAGTATCACTGTTTAATATTCAGGGCCCAAAGTATTTTAGGTTAGCAAGTGATGAATGCTGCCAGGACTAGATTCTTCCCTTCAAGACAGCAGGTTCTCTTTAGCTCAGGTTGCATCTATAAATGCCAAGGATCTAGGGTCTGAAAAGGGGGCCTTATGAAGTTGACTGGTGTCTTATCTTTCTGTGGCTAAGCTAGTATCTAAGATGCAAAAAGAAGTTCTCCCCAGTCTTCCATCTCCTCTCCTCAGTTAAAAAGAAAGTTTCTCTTGTAGCTCCAGGAGCTGTGCTGCCTGGAGTTAAAAAAGGAGTGATGCCATCACTACTTTAGCCATCCCAGCTGGTGTCTCAGTAGGTTATGTGCCTCCCCCCAAATTCAAAGTCTGTGGTCTCAGTTCAGTCCTAACTGAACTAGGCTTAACCTCACTGTTAGAATCCTTGTGACTTGAACTTCCTTTCAAGTTAATTTCAAGGCCCAGGGCATCTTAGCCCACGGTGGTGAGACTGGGTTCCAGGATGCAGGGGAGGTTCAGCTCCCCTGTTAGGATGTGTTCTTCTAAGCCCTTGGTCCCTCACTCACCCAAGAATGGGAGGGAGGACCCTGCCGGACACAGGATCCAGAAATGGAGTTCGCCCGGATGTGGGAGAAGAGGACTTTTAACCTGGGAGATATTCCCATCCCATTTAAGTTTTCTGGCCTATGAAAGGAGTTCCTTTAAACTTCCACTGGAGTGATTGATCTTTGAATTTTTCCCACATGTGCAAAAGCTAAACAAAGACCTCTAAGCTCCTGGATGGAGACGTGGGTGGAGGTATTGTGCTGGGATGTTCTTGCCTTTGAAACAGTGCCCACTTGTAGACCCAGGAAGAGAATACATTCCCTCAGTGGCAAGGTTTGCAGGAACTCAAGTTCTGCCTCTTGAAATCTGCTATTCCTTTCTGGTAAGGGTTGGTTTACATGCTCGCTTCCTGGGTGAACATCAGCTGAGTTTGATCCAGTTTTTCTTTCTTCCATGACAGGGCAGCACTAAGTTCAATGCCTCACAATTGCTATGTTATCCATCCCAAAGCATCCAGAGATTTTCTCTTCACCAAGCCACTGCTGCTGGGGTGTGGGGAAGGGGTAGCATATGTGGTTAAATAGTATTTTGTTTTGTTTTGTTTTGTTTTACCTCTTCAGTGCCTCTTTCAGTGATAAGAAATTGAAACCAGGTATTGTGTATGCTCACCTGATTTTTAGTTCTTAGGAAGGTGTGTTTTGTGTGTAGATTGTTGTTAAATTGGTGTCCTTGTCGGGGAGACAATATGTGGAACCTTGTATTCTGTCATATTGCTCTGCTTCCAATGCTATCTTTATTATTTCTTTCCTTCCTCTTGTTTGGTTTTAGTTTGTTCTATTGTTTTTTAGTGTCTTAACATGAATATTTACATTATTGAATTGATACATTTCACCATTATTAGCATTAGTATTTATAGTTATAATTTTCTGATAAGCATTGCTTTTGCTAAATCTTATGATTTATGGTATGTTGTGCTTCATTTTATTTTACCTCAAAGCATTTTCCATTTCTCTTGTAATTTCAAAGATGTATTGTTTGTTTAGAATGTATCGTAGTGTTTAATTATCACATACCATGTATTATCAAAATTCCTTCTTTTATTGATTTCTAATTTCATTCCATGTAATCAGAGTGTCTTAAACTGTTTGGGCTGCTATAGCAAAATGTTGTAACTAGTAGCTTATAAACAACAGAAATTTATTTTTCACAGTTTTGGAGTTTGAGAAGTCCAAGATCAGGACACCAGCAGATTTGGTGTCTGATGAAGCCCTGCTTTCTCATATTCTGCCTTCTTGCTATTTCCACATATGGTAGAAAGGAATTGCTAGCTCTCTGAAATCTCTTTTATAAGGGGGCTAGTTCCAATCATGTGAACTTTTCCCTCATAATTTAATTACCTCCCAAAGTTCTCACCTCCTAATACCATCATCTTAGAGGCAAGATTTCAACATGTGAGTTTTGAGAGAAAGATTCAGTTCATAGCACATAGAATATAGCTATTATGTTCTTATCCTTTAAAATTTATCGAGGCTTATATTATAACCTAAAATATGGTTAATCCAGGAAAATGTACAATGTGAACTTAAGGAAGTATTCTTCTTTCATTGAGTGGCCTACCCTATAGATGCTAGTTAGGTTTAGTTGGTTTTTAATATTGTTCAAGTCTTCTACTTCCCTTGTTGTTATTCTGCCTTGTTGTTTTATTTGGTATTGAAAATGGAGGACTGAATTTCCCAACTATTATAGTTACATTGTGCATTTCTCTATTTAATTATGTCAGATTTGTTTCACATATTCTGAAGATTTATTAAGTGAATGTAAGCTTATAGTTGTTATATATTCTTGAAGGATTTACCCTTTTGTCATCATGAAATTTACTTAGTATCTAGTAATTATTCTAATCTTGTCTATTTTGCCCTTTATTTGTAGATCCACTCCAGTTTTTATGGATCAGTGTTTGTGTGCTATTTCTTTTCTTTTCACGTTCTTTTACTTTCAAACTATTTGTCTCTTGATGTAGCTAATGTTTTTTGCTCCTGTATCCCTCCATTGCTGGTTTCCTTTGTTTTAAATATATATGATATAGCATACCACTTCAACTCTTTTCGTCTTTATTTTAACATATTTTGTGGAATTTCTTTTTTTCTGGTTACCCTGGGATTACAACTATCATCTTAAATTAAACATATGTAGTTTGTATTAATAGCAAATTAATTTAAATATTATGGAAAATTTTCATAATGTATGGCTCTATTTCATCCTATCCTTTTGGTATTATTGACATTCAAGTTACATCATTATACATTTTAAATCCATCAGCACAGAGTCACAATTTTTTTTGCATTTGGCTTTTACATTTTAGAAAAATCATAAAGAAAAATAAATTTATATCTTTTATATGTCTCTTGAAGTGTAGTTATGTTTATTGCTGTTGTTTATTTCCTTCTGTGAGTTTGAGTACATTCCTATCTATAGTCTTTCATTACACCCTAAAAGATTCCTTTTAGTATTCCTGGTAGGGCAGGTTTGTGGGAAACAGATTTCTTCAGTCTGGGTTTATTGGAGAATATATTAATATTTCTTTCATTTTTGATGGCTAATTTTCTGGATATAGAATCCATGGGTGACAGTATTTCTTTCAGTACTTTCATCATGTTATCTCACTTCCTTCTGGTCTCCATGATGTCTGATAAGAAGCCTGCTGTTAATGTTAGTGAAAATTTCTTTTACATGATTAATTGCTTTTCTTTTGCTGTTTTAGAGATTCTCTCTCTATCTTTGCCTTTTGACAGTTTGCCTATGATGTGCTCAGCTGTGCATGTTTAGAGTTATCTTAGTTGGAATTTATTGGCCTTAATGGATAAGTAGATTTTTTTTATCAAATTTTGCAAGTTTTCAACCATTATTTATTTAAATATTGTTTGTGTTTCTTCCTTCTGTTTCCAGTCTGTCTGGAAATCCCTTTTTACCTATGTTGGTATGCCTGATGGTGTCCTGCAGACCTGTAGGACAGGTCTGTACATTTAGGGTCTGTACATTTTTCTTTTTTCTGCTATCTCTCTGTTCCTCAGACTAGAAAAAATTGATGTGACCTATCTCAAGTTCACTTGTTTGTTCTTGTGGCTGTTCTCATCTGCTGTTAAACCCCTCTTTTTCATTTCAGCTGTACTTATTCATTCAATAATTTTATTTACTTGTATATACTTCCTATGACTTTATTGATATTTTCTATTTGGTAATATATTGACGTGGTTTGAATGTCTAAAAATCATGTGTTGGAAAATTGATCTCTAATGCAACAGTGTTGGGAGGTGGGACTTAATGAGAGGTGATTAGTCCATGAGGGCAGAGAGAATGGATTCAAGCTGCTATCACAGAAGTTTTGCCATGACCAACATGCTAAGGACAACTCTGGTGAGGGCTCAGAAGAAGAGAAGAGCTGTAAGAAATGCCTGAAACTTCTTAGAGATTACGTGATCATTACCAGAATACGATTAGAAATATGGACAGAAAAGACTACTCTAATGCGGGCTCAGACATAAATGGGGAATATCATATTGGAAACTGGAAAAATGTTCATCCTTGTGATTGATTAAATGACAAAAAACCTTGATTGAATTGTGTCCATGCCTGGAAGCTTTATGAAAGGTGGAATTTAAGAGAGGTGAGCTAGGATATCTGGAAGAAGAAATATTAAACAAGCTATCTGGCTTATTTTAACTATATATATAGTAAAATGCAAAAGATTGGAATTATACAATGATGGAATTTATAATGTAGAGGAAAGGAGAAATTAAACATTTGAAGCATCCTCCAGCCTGGCCATATCAAGAATGTTGAACCTTGTTTGGGAGAGAATAACAAGGATGTGCCAAGTGATTCTTTGATAAAAAATGTTAGTATGGGTAAAAGAAAGCCAGGTACTATTCATCAAGACAATGGGAAAATGGCCCTGTAGGTGCTTGGGAGATCTTCAAGACTGCCCCTTACATCATAGGCCCTGAGCTCCAGGTGAACCAAATGGTTTGGGGGAAAGGCCTGGGGTGCTCTGCAAGGATGCCTTCAGACTCTGCTTTCTAATTTCTAGCACAGTGTTCCTTGATCACCCAAATCGTGACTCCAGTAGATCCAGGTGCAGCCAAACCCACTGTTCCAAAAACTACAAGCCATGAACCCCAAAAGTATCCATCTGGTGCTAATTCCGCAGATTTGAAGTAGGCAAGAGCTGTGGGGGCATAGTCTCCTCCACCTAAATTTCAAATAATACATTTGACTGCCTGGAGTCCAGATAGAAACCTGCTGCTGAAGGGGTGGATCCACTGCAGAGAGTTCCCACTAGGACAACACCTAGTTGAACCACAGCTGTAAATCCTCCTCCAAATCCCTGGAGCTATAGAACAACCTGTGGTTGCAGCCCCAGACTGCAGGCATGAGACCTGCAGGCATGAGATTTCAACCCATGAGAGCTGCTGCATGAGTTGAGACCAGCAAAGCCATGGAGGCAGGGCTGCCCAAGGCATTGGGAGCCCAACCTCAACCCCAGTGTGTTCAAGAGGTGGGAAACAATATCAAGGTAGGTTATTCCTGAGCTTTAAGATTTAATGTTGCTACCCTACTGGGTTTTCGACTTATTTGGGACAAGTTGTGCCTTTGTTGCACCTATTTCTCCCTTTTGGTATGGAAATGGCCATCCTATGCTTGTTCTGCCATTACATTTTAGAGGTAAATACCTTGTTTAATTTCACAGGCACATGGATGAAGAATATTTTGCCCCAGGATGAATTGTGCCATTAGTCTCATCCATATCTAATTTTGAGGAAATGCTGAACTTTGGACTTTTGGGTTGCTGCTTGGAAGGACTTAAGACTTTGGAGCTACTGAAACAGAATTAATATACTTTGCATGTGAGAAGGCCATTAATTTGGGGGTCCAGGCACGCAATGCTATGGTTTAAATGTGTTCCTCAAAAAGTATGTGTGAGATTCTTAATCCCTAATGCAGCAATGTTGGGAGATAGGTCCTAATAAGAGGTGATGAGGCCATGAAGATAATGTGATTGAATTATTGCTGTTATGAGAGGGTTTTTGTTATTACTGAAGTGGTTTTCTCATAAAAAGATGAGTTTGACCCCTTTCTGCCTCTCTTTTTGCTTTGTCTTTATTTTTCCCGTTTGGCTTCTGCCATGGGATGATGTAGCAAGAAGACACTTGAAAGATGCTGGCATCTCAATTTTGGACTTCCCAGCCTCCAGAAATGTTTAAAAAATATGTTTTTTGTTTATTATAAATTACCCAGTGTCAGGTATTCTGTTATAGTAGCATAAATCGACTAAGAAATATATTTTCCCCTAATGTCTTTTATTTATCTAGGTAGTTATCTTTAGTTTTTGATCATATCTATAATAACTAATTTACAATATAATACTGATTTATAATATAAAAACTTAGTTTTTTAAAGGTTTTTGATTAGCCTCTAGTTAGCCACAACTGGTATGCTACACTGTTGCTTCTGGTTGTTTTCAACATCCTAGGGATAGGGTTCATGCAGAGTGAGCTCTAAGCCAGATGAAATTAAAGTATGCACTGAGAATGGAGCTTCTTGGGAAGCTGCCAAAGAGGTTGAATAGCAACAATTCCTTGTGGATGTGATTTGGGGGCATGTCCAATCTTTATAAGCCCTCCATTCTTTATGGGCTAATCTCCTAGTTTCCAAAGCTACACTCATTCTAATGGTGTTGCTTTTCAGCTATATTACACAGCTAAAGAGAGGGGTATAGAAATAGGGCAAGTTAAAATGCAAAAATGTTCATTGTTGTTACTGAAATTCAGTCATTGTAAAAATTAACTATCAGATTATCCAAGTGTTTTGGTTAATTTCCAAAGTTCAGGAAAAAAATGATTTTTGTAATATTTTTGCTGATTTGATTGTTGCATAAAACATAATTTAAAAGCCTATATTCATAGTCAAAGAACAGCACCCAAAACATATGCAGCAGAAAGTGAAAGAAATCAAGAGAGAAATAAAAAATTCAACAACAATACATGGAAACCTCAATGCTTCATTCTCATGTGATAGAACAACTAGGGAGAACATCAGGAAGGTTATAGGAGATTTTAACAACAATGTAAAATAACTTTACTTAATATTAAAACCACCAAGAACAGCAGAGTATACATTATTCACAATAAAACATTTGAACAATGTTCAGGAAAATCCATATGCTAATTTATAAAGAAAAGTCTCCACAAATTCAAAAGAACTGAAGTCACATAAAGCATGTTTTTTGACCAAATAAGTTGAACTATATTAGAACTCAATAACAGAAATAAATAGGATAAATTCACAAATAATTGAAAATTAAGTAATTCTAAATAACCAGTGGGCTAATGAACAAAACATGAGAGACATTAGAAATTATTTTGAGCTGAATGAAAATTAAACCACAGCATATCAAAATTAATGAGATACACTAAAGTAGTGCTTAACAAAAATTTTTAGTTTTTAAACATCAATTTTAAGATAGAAGGAAGCTCTCAAATAACCTAAGAGTTTACCATAAGCAACTAAAGTAAAAAACAAAATATATACAAAAAATGCAGAAATAAGGGAGCAATAAAGATTAAGACTGAATGAATGAAATAAAAAATAAAAAATTGATATAAAAATTAGTGAAATTAAAAATTAGCTCATTTAAAGAATCAATAATACTGACAAACTTTTAGCTAGACTGATCAATAACTTTAAAAAGACTACTAAAATTACTAAAATGCAGAATGGAGGAATAATTATTACTGACCCTACAGAAAAAAAAAATGAATCAGAATACCATGAATAAATGTGTGGCAACAACCTAGATAATTTACATAAAATGGACAATTTCCCAAGCAAGTACAAGTTACTAAAAATAACTCGAGATACAAAATTTACTAGATATAAGACAAGTAAAGGGACTCAATTCGTTATTTTAAAACTTCCTGCAAATCAAATATTAGGCCGATATACTTGAACAAGTAAATTCAACCAAACATTTAAAGAATAAATATTTATAATTTTTGTGCAACACTTTCAGAAAATTGAGGAGATAACACTTCCTGACTTACTCTGTAAGGCCAATATTTCTCTTTAAACAGAGCCAGAAAAATATATCACAAGAAAATAAAAGTGAAGTTCAATACCTTCTATGATTATAGGAAAAATTCTTAGCAAAATATTACAAACTTAAAGCTGGTGACATATAAAAATTTTTGTAATGCCTGAGTAGGATTTATTCTATGAAAGCAAAGTTGGTTTAACATACGCTTGGATGCTTCCAAAATCATGTGTGGAATGCCAACACCCAAGGTGATTATATAGATGGTAGAGCCTTTGAGAGATGATTAAATCATAAAGGCAGAACCCTTGTGAATGAGATTTGTATCTTAATAAAACAGGCCCAAGAGAGATCCCTTGCCCCTTTCACCATATGTGGACAGAGTAAGAAGGTGTCATCTATGAACTAGAAAGTGGGGCATCACCAAACACTGAATCTATTGGTGTCTTGATCTTTCACATTCTAGCCTCTAAAACTATGAGACATAAGTAGACTAAGATAACATGAAAAATCAATTACTGTAACATAGTATATTTACAAAAGACCAAAAAGCAAATAATAATTTTAAGAGATGAACAAAGTACTTTGACAAAATCTGGCACTCTTCATAATTGAAAAAAGGAAAAAGAGAAAGAAAAGAAGGAAAGAAAGAAGGAAGGGAAGGAAGGGAGGGAGGGAGAAAAGAGAAAGAGAAAGAAAGAAGAAAGAAAGAAAGAAAGAAAGAAAGAAAGAAAGAAAGAAAGAAAGAAAGAAAGAAAGAAAGAAAGAAAAAGAAAGGAAAGGAAAGAAGGAAAAGAAGGAAGGAAGGAAGAAGGAGGAGGTGGGGAGGGAAGGAGGGAGGGAAGAAGGAAGGAAGGAAGAAAAGAAGGTCTAACAAATGAAATAAAAAAAGAACTTTCTCTATCTGATAAAGGCCATCTATGGGAAATACACAGCTAACATCATACTTAATGGTGAAAGACTGAATGAATGCTGATGAGACTAGGATGTCTACTATCATTAGCTTCTATTTAACATTATAGTGGAGGCTCTGGCCGGTAGAGTCAGGTAAGAAAAAATGTTTAAAATGTAAATCTGATAAAGTACAATGTCTTAATTCCAGATAGCATAAACATTTATATAGGAATTATTAAGACATTATATTCTCCTCTTATTCTCTCTCTGTGTGTCTCTCTTTGTCTCTCCCTCTGCAAGAGTACAAATGCCTTCAGAAAATTCACAGGGTAAAAGATAAATATACAAAAGTCAATTGTATTTTTACGACCTAACAAAGATCTATCACAAATGAAATTAACAAAACTACCTCATTCACAATAATATAAAAAATAACAAAACACTTTAAAATTAATAAAAATGTATACATTTTAAGATTGAGCAATATAAATCATTACCAAAAAATTAAAGAATATATAAACAAATGGAAAAATATGCAATGTTTATTAATTGAGACTCTGTGATATCAATAGCAATATTCCCTATATTGATGAATTCAACAACAATACTATCAAAATCCTAGCTCCCTTCTTTTATAAATGTAATATCTAATTCTAATGTTTATATAGAAATTCAAAGGACTCAGAGTAAGCAAAACAATCTTGACAAAGAACACGAATGCTGGAGGATATGTATTTCTTTTCAAATTATACTGCCAGGGTATAGTGGTGAATATGGTGTAGCACTGGCGTAAATGTTGTCATCAATCAATGGAATAATTTTTAGCGTCCAAAATGAAATCCTTATATATTTGGTCAATTGATTTTGACAAAGATTCCAATCAACACAACTAGCAATGCATAGTAACTTCAACAAATGTTGCTGACACAACTGGACATCTATATGTAAAGAATAAATTCAGGCAAATACATCATCATACACAAAAAATTTCTGAATGAATAATAAACATAAATTTAATCATAAAAACTAAAGAATTTCTAGAAGAAAACTATGAGTAATTTTTTAAATCTTAAGTTAGCTGAAGATTTCTCAGGTTTGAAACCAAGGGCACAAGCAAAAGAAGAAAACTTATAAATTGTCCTTCATCGAAATTTTTTGTTATTGTACTTTAGGTTCTGGGGTACATGTGCAGATCATGCTGGATTGTTGCATAGGCACATACATGGCAATGTGGTTTGCTGCCTCCGTCCCCCCATCACCTATATCTGGCATTTCTCCCCATGTTATCCCTCTCCAACCTCCCCATCCCCCACTGTCCCTCCTTAAATAGGGACTCCTTTCCCCATTGCTTGTTTTTGTCAGATTTCTCAAAGATCAGATGGTTGTAGATGTGTGGTGTTGCCTCTGAGGCCTCTGTTCTGTTCCATTGATCTATATCTGTGTTAAAAATTAATTCAAAATACACCATAAAGAAAGTTAAAATTCAAACTACAGACTTAAAGAAAATATTTATACCTCATATATCTGATAAATGACTTACAAGTATAGGATATATAAAGAATGCTTACAATTCATTAATAAGCGGGAAAATCCTCAAGTAATGGGCCAAAGATTTCAGTGGACACTTAATTCAATAAGTATATCTGTATAGTTAATAACTACATGAAAAGGTGCTCAACATAATCATTAGGTAAATGGAAATCAAAACCACAATGAGATACTATTACCTATCAACTGGAAAAACAATATTCAAAGTATTGACAAAAACAAGTGTTGGTGATGATGTGGAGAAACTATAACCCTAATGCATTACTGGTGATAGTAAAAAATTGTGCAGCAAATTTAGAAAACACTTTTGGCAATTTTTAAAGAGGTTAAGCATAAATGTACATAAAACACAAGAGTTTTATTCTTAGGTTTCTATCCAAGAGCAAGTAGTGCCTGCTCTGTTTCCACGCAGAGAATCATACAAGAATGTTCACAGCAGCATTATTCGTTAACAGTCAAAAAGTAGAAACAATTCAAATGTCCATGAACACAAGAATGGTTAAACTGAATGTGTTAAATACATACAATGGAATCTGTTTGACAATGAAAAGGAAAAAATCCTGATACATGCTATATCGTGGATGAACCTCACAAATCTTATGCTAACACAAAGAGGTTGGATGAAAAATACCCCACATCTTGTACCATACCAGTTTATGAAATGTCCAGGAAGGGCAAGTCTATAGGAACAGAAACTGAGTTAGTTAGTGGTTAACTGGCTACAGAGGAAGAAAAATGGAATTGTCTGCCTATTGTGATGATTGGGCATCTTTAGGATGACAGAAATGTTGAAAATCTGGATTTCTGTGATATTTGCATAACCCTTTAAAGTACTAAAAATCACTGAGATATATGCTTAAACAAATATGTTACATGGTATGTAAATTATACATCAACGAGGTTTTCAAAAATGAATCGGTCCAGGCACAGTGGCTCCTGCCTGTAATCCCAGCACTTTGGGAGGTCAAGGGTGGGTGAGTCATTTGAGTCCAGGAGTTCAAAACCAGCCTGGCCAACATGGCAAAACCCCATCATTACTAAGAGTACAAAAATTAGACGGGTGTTGTGGTGCATGCCTATAGTCTCAGCTACATGCAAGGCTGAGACAGGAGAATCCCCTGGAGGTAGACGTTGCAGTGAGCTAAGATCGCACCACTGTACTCCAGCCTGAGTGACAGAGCAAGTCTCTGTCTAAAAGAAAAAAAAGGATCATGTCAATAAGAACATGGACTTCTAATATTTTAGTAAAATAGAGCCTTAAAATAATTACCCTGATATATAAGGAAAGCAGAACAAAGCTAAACAACCACCAACCAAACAAATAAGTAAGGTTTTCCTCAATACATTTGGGTAATTATGACACAGCCTCACTTTACATTTCCATACTTGTTGAACTAAATATGATCCAACATGAATTCTCAATAACAATTACTGAAAAACAATAGAAAATTCATACTCTCTTATGATCTGAAAGTACTGAAACTATTAAAAATAAAAAATAACTTTTATGACTCATTAAGACATTTTTCTAAAAATGTTTCAAAATTATCAATAACTTTTCATATGGATTGTTGTTAGTCATAAATGTGTTAACAGATTATTGACACACTTCCATGTCACTGTGAGGTATTTTAAAACACCATAATATAGAAGATAAATTTTCAAATACTCTAGAATTAATCACTATAACCATAAGATGAAATGTATGACAGATAAATCCATCATTCAAGAACATGATGCTCATTATATTACTGTTTATAATAAGATTCAATGAAAAGACAACATTTTTCTTTTACATATTTAAAATACATTATTTCTTAACAAAATAGATTTAACTAGTAGTGATTTTAATTTACAATAATAACAATTTAAAAATATATTTGGGTACTTTTAAGCATTAAAATTTTAGTTAATAAGCATCATTTTAATGCCTACTGTGTGCTAGGTGCCATACTTTGCAGAATCTATCTGTATATCTATGTTTATATATATCCATACATATATTTATTTACGTAGATATGTTTACATACAATATAATATCATATATAATAAAATTTATATGTAATAAAAGATAGTATATAATGTACAGGGTAATAACAGAATAATACATATAATTTAATTATATATAAATGGCATAATTATAATATATTATATAATTAATATTATTCCATTATATAATATAATTGACATTATATACAATATTAATACATTATTGCATACTGACAGATAATTATATATACAATATATAATTAATATACTAATATAACTATTTTATAGATAGATACAGATATATGTATCAATGTACACACACACATATGTGTCTAAAATGAGCTACATAATGAGAGAGGGAGAAAATTCCCAAATAAAATATTTCCCAAATAAATTTTTATGTCATCATGTCATCTACAGAGTAAGGTATTTTTACTTATCAGATTTCTATTTGAGTACTTTTTATTACATTTTCTTACCTTATTGCACTGATCAGAGCCAGTAATACAAGGTTAAATAGAAGTTTATTATACCAGATGTCCTTGTCTCTTTAGTATTTGCTCAATCTTTCATCATTAAGGATCATGTTAGTTTTGAATTTTCCACAGATACCCTTTAATTGGTTGAGAGACTTGTCTTCAATTTGTCAAGATTTTCATTGCTTGCATTTTATTTCATAGAAGGTTGCAGATGTTGTGAAATGATTCTGTGCATCTCCTGAGATGCTCATATGTGCTTTTTCTTCTATACATGTAGTACATTATATTAATTGCTTTTGACATGTTCCCTTCATCCATTCAGGCTTCTATAACAAAATACCATTGCATATATATATATATATATATATATATATATATGCCATATCTATGTTAACCCATATGTCTAAGGTGATAGAACTAGAAAGCTTAAGAAACATAATTTCACTCTGCAATGCTGCTTTAAACTTTATTATTCGATATTAAGGAAAAATATTGAATTTCTTCAACTTGAACACTTGGAGTAATCCTATGAATTATAATGTATCCGATGAACCTGAACATGTGCTTTGTTATTACAGACAATATTAGTCTATAAAGTTAAAAGGGAGATAGCCAGTGGAAAGGAACCTGCAAGAGGGCTTCTGAATACTGGGGTTCTGTTTCTTTACCTGAGTACTAATTATATAAGTATGTTCAGTTTGTGAAAATAATTCAAGTTATACAGTTATGATATGTGCCATTTTACACATACACACACATATAGATGATACGAATGTTTTGAACTTTATTTTCAAAAATTTTCAGGAATATTTGCAGATAAGCAAAAATTGTATATTAAATTGTACAAAATCTAATATCTATGCAGGGAAGTACTTTGAGTAACAGGGCCACTCACTTGAAAACAGAAAATAACTGAGTTTTGTCTATCAATTATCTTATTTAGAGTTGTTCTGTTTTTCTATCAATTGCAATATAGTGTTTCAATCTGGTTGAGTCTTACCAAAGTTAAAACTAAAAATCCCTGGGCCATACTTTTATAAAAAAAAATTCTAATTCAGATATTTGGGAAAATATTTTTAGTATTTAACTAAAAGACCACAACAGACTATATGTGAAGATAAAGTTTTATATATGTAAACCAAATGATGGAAACTAATGACATACTTATATTTGAAAAAAATATGTGGTCTGATTAGAAAAGAGGCAAATTAACAGTTGAATAACTTCATATCAAAGACATAAAATAATAAACCAATGTTAACTTGGATGGTACCAGGTAGCAGAGTAAGTTAACACTCTATCCTTAATCTTAGTTAATCCTCTATGTAGTGAACAAAATCTTTTATTTTATGTTATTTTATTTTATTTTACTTTTGGTTCTGGGGTACATGTGCATGTCATGCAGGGTTGCTGCATAGGTGCATAGTATATCCTGCATTTCTCCCCATGTTATCCTTCCCCACCTTTCCCACTCCCTGCTGTCCCTCCCCTAACAGCACCCTGACTGCCCCCAGTGTGTGCTGCTCCTCTCCCTGAGTCCACATGTTCTCATTGTTCAACACCCACTTGTGAGTGAGAATATATGGTGTTTGGTTTTCTGTTCTTGTGTCAGTTTGCTAAGAATTATGGTTTCCAGATTCATACAAGTCCCTACAAAGGGCACAAACTCATCGTTTTTCATGGCCAAAATCTTAAAAGGAGCTTTAAAATTTACACTTATCAAATATTCTGATAATTCAAAGCTAGGAGAGAAATCAAACATGCTGGATTCTAGTTGACATTAAACATTTTCTGGGGTAGCTGGAACATGCTGGTGAATTCAGTGATATAAATATACATTTAATTAGTTACACAAATAATTGGGGAGAATTCCTGTAAAAGGCATACAATTTTATGCAATATAGCTTTAAAAATGTTGTATTGGCTAATTCTCTTATATAAATATAACATGTCAATTGGAATTTTTAAAAATGTGCTTTCAAGGGTATCAATAATGGTCTAACAAAAGAAGTTGTAATTGAGAATGGTGAGCTCAACAAGTAATCAGTTTTTTATTACTGCAGGATGCCTAAGACTTTAATAAACAGCAAAAAACTATTTTCCTTATGGAGATCCTTGAGTGTCCAGTGTTTCAGAGAATATTTTCAGTGAAAAACTGACATAGATCAAGTAATGCATGCCTTTGCTTTTTCCTTGTGACAGATTATTAATATATCCTATGATTTCCACACACAGCCAGTCATCATGATTAACTGAGGATCTTTAAAAATAATAATAAGATATTCCAGGACTCAAACCCAGAATAAGGTGAGGGAAAAACAGAAAGTACAATGATTTTAAGGTCTGAAACTAGGACTTACTACTATCAAGATAACTACTTTTCATCTCTACTTCCCTCCCTCTCTTTGGCTTCATTTTATAGACAGGCTCTCTCCATATAGCAGGAAACATACCCACCAATAGCTTTAAATTCATATTTTGCCAACTTTGTAACCCCAGTGGAAAGCAGTTTCTTTATTGTGGAGTCCTATTATAAATTCGAGAGAAGGACTCTGGATAATGTAACTAACGTATGAACCAATTGCTGTTATTTGTGAGATTTAATATATTGATAAGCTAGGATTTAATGAAAGGTTGATACCTACAACACAGAAACAAAAAATTTGATATCATAAATGATAGATCCATAAGGTACAAATAAAATGGGAAAGAATTTGTTTCAAAAAATATTACTGAGGAGACAAAAACAACACACAACTACTAAAATTCCCGTGTTATATGCAATAAAGAAGGAAATATTTTAAAACATTTTGATAGTTGCGAATGTAATACAGACTGAATGAAGAAAACTTGGGAAAGTACAGAAAGGCACAAGGGAGACTTTAAGAAATAGATTGAATCTCTTCACTGAAAGGAACCATTATTAATATTTAAGGGTGTTATCATAGTAATACTTTAGAAGCTGACTCTGGTTTCAAACCTAGTTTCACTAAGTACTATGTTGCTATGTCACTTTAGGTAAGGTCTTTAATCTTTGCATTTCAATTTCTCATCTGTTGCATGGGGACACAAATAGCAATGGAGTTATTGTGATGATTAAATAAGGTAATTTATGTAATGTTTCTAGCAGAGTATCTAACACATTAATTACTAAATACATGGTATTTTTATTTGTTATTACTGTTGTAGTTTGGGAATATTTCTTATGATTGCTTTACATGCTCTATATAAATTATTCAAAAAGAGTTAACTTTGACTAGGATATTTATAAAGGAAGATAATGCCAGGTACAACTTTTGAGAAGGACAGAGTATCTTTACAGTTCCTAAAAAATGTTTGATTGAGTAGAACGACTCAAGTCCATCGAGATGAATTAGCTACAAATATATATCCATAGATAGATTATTTTTGCTTATTTTAAACAATGTAATAGTGTTTATTTTGACATTGGATGCCTTATGTCATCACCGTAGAAGATATTTTACATATTCTAGGCTTGGTCATGCATGCATTAAATTCACCTCAAAAGTAAAAGTATATCCAGGTAATATTCTCTTATTCTCTCTGTCTCTCTCTGTCTCTGTCTCTCTCTCTCTCTCCCTCTCTCTCTCTCTCTCTCTCTCTCTCTCTGTCACTCACACACCACTCATCTATTGATGGACACAGATTTATTCTATATCTTGGCCGTTGTGAATAGTGCTTCAATACTCATGAGAGTGAAGATATCCTTTTGATATACTGATTTTAATTCCTATGGATATATATCCTGTAGTCAGAGTGTTGCATCACATGGTAGCTCTATTTTTAGTTTATTGAGGAGCCTCCATACTGTTTTTCATAATGGCTGTAAACTTCTCATCAACAATGTACAAGGGTTGATTTTTTCCACAACCTTGCTAACAATCGTCTTGTCTTTTTTATAATAGCCATTCTAACAGAAGCGAGGTGATATCTCATTGTGGCTTTGATTTGTATTTCCTTAATAATTTGTGATGCTGAATACTTTTTCATATACCTGTTGACAATTTGTATGTCTTCTTTTCAGAAATGTCTGTTCAGGTATTTATGTCATTTAGTAATTGGGTTGAGTTTTTTCTTACTATTGAGTTGTTTGAGGTTTTTAAATGTATGTTATATGTTAAACCCTTGTCAGATGTATGGTTTCTAATATTTTCTCTCATATGGTAAGCTGTTTCTTAATTTTGTTGATTGTTTTCTTTGTTGTGCAGAAGCCTTTCGGTTTAATCAATTCTCATTTGTACATTTTTCCTTTCCTTGCTTGTGCTCTTGAGAATATGTCCAGAAAATAATTCTACAGACAACTGTTAAGGAGCACTTATCCTATATGTACTTCCAGTAGTTTCGATGTTTCAGATCCTACATTTAGGTATTTAAATCATTTAAGGATTTATCATTTTCACATAATTTTTGTATATCTTGAGAGATAAGGGTCTAATTTTGTTATTCTTCTGTATATGTATATTCAGTATTCCCAACACCATTTACTGAAGAGACTGTCCTTTCCACAATGTGTGTTCTTGGAACCTTTATAAAAAAATCATCTGTAAATGCCACAGTTATTTCTAGGATGTCTATTCTGTTCCATCAGTCTATATGCCTGTTTTTATGCCAGCATCATACTGTTTTGCTTGCTATAGTTTTGTAGTATATTTTGATGTCAGATTGTGCAATATCTCCAGTTGTTTTCCTTTTTGCTCAAGATTGGCTATTTAAGGCTTTTGTAGTTCCATATGAATTTTATGATTATATTTTTTTTTCTCTAGAGAGTGTCACTGGTATTTTGATAGATATTGCATTGAATATGTAGATTATTTTAAGTAGCATAGATATATTCAGTAATAATTCTTCCAATCCATGAACACTGCATATCTTTCCATTTATTTGTGTATTCTTTAATGTATTACATCGACGTCTTATAGTTTCCATTGTAGAAAGCTTTCAACTCATTGGTTAAATTTATTTGACTATTTTATTTGTCATGACTTTTGTAAATGGAATTGTTTTCTTGATTTCTTTCTCAGATAGTTCACTGTTAATGTATAGAAACACTGCTAATTTTTGTATAATTATTTTATAATGTGCCATTTTAGTGAATTTATTAGATCCAGAAGTTTTTTGTTGGAGTCTTGGGGTTTTCTATATTTAAGATCATGTCACCTGTAAAAGGGACAAATTAACTTCTTTCTTTCCAATTTGGATGCTTTTTATTTCTTTCTCTTGCCTAATTACTCTGGACTACAGGAATACAATAACCAAAACAGCATGGTACTCATACAAAAGAAGTCATGTAGATAAATGGAACAGAATACAGAGCCCAGAAATAAGGCTACATATCTACAACTTTCTGATCTTTGACAGAACTGACATAAACCAGCTATGGGGAAAATAATTTGTATTTAATAAATGGTGCTGGGATAACTAGCTAGCCATATGCAGAAGATTCAAGCTGGACCCCTTCCTTACACCATATACAAAAATGTGCAGATTTGTTATATAAGTAAACTTGTGTTACAAGCTTTTGTTGCACAAATTATTTCATCATCCATGTACTAAACCTAGTACCTAATAGTTATTTTTTTTATCCTCTTTTGCCTCCAACCTTCAACCCTCAGGTAGGCCCCAGTGTCAATTGTTCCCCTCTTTGTGTCCATTTGTTCCAATCATTTAACTCCCACTTATAAGTGGGAACACACAGTATTTGGTTTTCTGTTCCAATGTCAGTTTACTAAGGATAATGGCTTCCAGCTTCATCCATGTTCCTGCAAAGGATATGATCTTATTCTTTTATATGGCTCATTCTTTTATATAGTATTCCATGGTGTATATGTACTATATTTTCTTTATCCAGTTAATCATATATGGGCATTTTGGTTGATACCATGTCTCTGCTATTGTGAATAGTGGTGCAATGAACATATGTGTACAGAAAAATTCTTTATCTTCCCTCCATTTTTAAGGAATGACTTCTTTGCTGTCTATGGTATTTTTAGTTAGTAGGTTTTCATTATTATTATTATTATTATTTCTTTCTTTAGCATTCTAAATATATCACCTCACTTCTTCCTGGTCTGTAAGGTTTCTGCTGAGAACTCTGCAGCTGAGCATATTAAAACTCCTTTATGTTATTTCCTTATTTTCCCATGCATGCCACTTTCAGAATCTCCTCTTTGTCTTGGAACTTTGAGAATTTGTGTGTAAGACTTCTTAGAGTAGTTTTATTTGGATTCAATCTGATCGTTGCCCTCTGACCTTGTCGTTTCTGGATATTTGTGTCATTCTCTAGGTTTGGATAATTTTCTGCTAATATAATTAAAATAAGCTTTCTACTCCTTTGTTTTTCTCTATTCCTTCTTGAAGTCCAATAATTTGAACATGTATTCTTTTGATGTGGATGTATACATCTCATAGGCTTTATTCCTTTTCATTCTTTTTTTCTCCTTTGACCGCATATTTTCAAATAATCTGTCTTTGAGTTTACAGATTATTTCACTTGACCAATTCTGCTGTTGATCCTCTCTACTGCATTTTTTATTTTGCTCATTCTATTTTCTAGCTGTGGGCTTCTGTTTGATTTTTTTAAGTAATTTAATCTTTATGTTAAGTTTCACATTCTCTTAACTTATTGTTATCCTCATTTTTTTGAACTGTTTCTTTGTATTTACTAGAAGTTTTCTGAGCTTCCTCAAAACTGTAATTTTGAATTCATTCTTTGGCAGTCCATACATCTCCATATTTTGGGGTTGGTCACTAGCACTTTATTTTGTCCATCTTGTGATGTCATCTTTCCATGATTGTTTTTTATCTTTACAGTTTTGTATCACTTTCTACTTAGTAAAAAAGTAAGTGCTTAATTCAGTCTTCATAGTCTGGCTTCATCTTGGATAGCCATTCAGCTGTAAGCCTGTCTAGAGATTCTGTGCAGGTCATCTTGCATGCTTTCTTTTTTTCTTTTTTAATTTATTTTTTAAATTGCATTTTAGGTTTTGGGGTACATGTGAAGAACATGCAAGATTGTTGCATAGGTACACAGATGGCAGTATGATTTGCTGCCTTCCTCCTCATCACCTATATCTTGCATTTCTCCCCATGCTATCTCTCCCCAACTCCCCACCCCGATGTCCCTCCCCTATTTCCCCCCAACAGACCCCAGTGTGTGATGCTCCCCTCCCTGTGTCCATGTGTTCTCATTGTTCAACACCCACCTATGAGTGAGAACATGTGGTGTTTGATTTTCTGTTCTTGTGTCAGTTTGCTGAGAATGATGGTTTTTGGGTTCATCCATGTCCCCATGGTTTCTAATCCCATGTCTACTGCAGCTGCTGCAGTGCTAGAGGATGCTTTAAGCCCAAGACTGCCATGGACAGCTAATTGCTGAATTGAAATTATTTGGCTGCCCACACTGGCAAAGAACTCAGTCATATCTAAACCTCAGAGCCACTGACACTAGCACAACAGTGGGACCTGGTCAACACCGACAACTTGCCTATGTCCAGAGCTCTAGGCCCCTATAGTTAGCTGGCAGCGATAGTGACCAGATATTAAATCTATTTTTCAGGGGTTGCAGGTTTCTGCCTTGTATTGTGGCAGGTCAGGAGGCTCAGCCCTTGGATGCTGGCCAGGATAGGTTGACCACAAGGGTCTGCCTGTCACTGGGTTTAAGTGTCATGAGTCTAGTGTTAGGGACCAAGGACAAGTCCTGTGCTTAATTCCCTCATTTTCCCCTAAGTAGATGATATCTCTTCATGTCATGCTGCTTGGGATTGGGGAAGTTGTGATGCAGATAATAGAAAACTGCATATCATATGCTCTTTAATGCATCTTTTCCTATTATTATCTTATAACCAGGTACTGCAATCTGTCACCTGGTTTTCTTAGAACTTTTGAAGGTATTTTTAAATGACTATAGTTGTTCAAATTAATGTTTCTATCAGAAATAGGACAATACCTAGAGAGTCTTATTTTATCATCTTTCTCAACTTTCTTAGCTCCCTATGTGCATTTTTAAAAGGACACCAAAGGTTCAAAAAACAATTACATTGCAGCAAACTATTTTGACTAGGCTCCTCCAGACAGACAACTAAGGGATGTGAACCCACATCTCTGATGTTACCTGTGCTTGAGAAGAAAACGTTTATGAATAATGAGTCAAGTCATGGTTTTAGAGACAATGTCAACACATGATGAATATAGTACTAAGATAAATCAATGGAAGATATGACCCTAATATCTAGCAAAATAGCAGTCAACTTAGAAAAGAAGGATAATAGTAAATGTCTACTCATCATGAAAGTTATCTGATTATGACTGTTAAAATGGAGAAATAGGAACATTTTTACACTGTTGGTGGGAGTGTAAATTAGTTCAACCATTGTGGAAGACAGTGTGGCGATTCCTCAAGTACCTAGAAATAGAAATTCCATTTGACCCAGCAATCCCATTACTGGGTATATATCCAAAGGATTATAAATCATTCTACTATAAGGACACATGCACACGAATGTTAATTGCAGCACTGTTTACAATAGCAAAGACCTAGAACCATCCCAAATACCCATCGATGATAGACTGGACAGGGAAAATGTGGCACATATACACCATGGAATACTATGCAGCCATAAAGTTCGTATCCTTTGTAGGGACATGGATGAACCTGGAATCCATCATTCTCAGCAAACTGACACAAGAACAGAAGATCAAACACCACATGTTCTCGCTCACAGATGGGTGTTGAACAAAGAGAACACATGGACACAGGGAGGGGAGCATCACACACTGCGGTCTGTCGGGGGGAAACAGGAGAGGGACAGCGGGGGGTGGGGAGTTGGGGAGAGATAGCATGGGGAGAAATGCCAGATATAGGTGAAGGGGAGGAAGGCAGCAAATCAAATTGCCATATATGTACCTATGCAGCAATCTTGCATGTTCTTCACATGTACCCCAAAACCTAAAATGCAATTAAAAAAAAGAAAAAAAAGATGTGTGTGTCCTATAATTTAGATAAGTTAATTAATAAAAATAAGATCTTGCTACTTTGATCATGTGAGTTTCTATGAAAAACAATAGTTTTGTTAAACTATTATGTTTGTCGTCAAAGATTGCAAACTAAAATTATTTTCCTATGCATGGTTCACAAAATACAGAGAAACATATGAAAAAACTCCAAACAAGCATTTATCACAAATAGTATAATCTATATATGCCAAGTATGCTTAGATTTAAATGATTATTCCTAATATATATATATGTATATATATATATATTTTTTTTACTTTCTCTTGTTTTATTGTACTTTATTTTCTGGGGTACATGTGCAGATCATACATGATCGTTGCACAGGTACATACACGGCAAGGTGGTTTGCTGTCTTCATCCCCCCATCACCTATATCTGGTATTTCTCCCCTCTTTATCCCTCCCCACCCTCCCCACCCACCACTGTCCCTCCCCTAGCCACCCACAACTGACCACAGTATGAGATGCTCCCCTCCCTGTGTCCACGTGTTCTAATTGTTAAAATTTTAAGAGATAATTTTTAGAACACTTTCTGACAGTTTGATCTTCTTAAATGACGTAGTCTTATGATTTCCAATTTCCTTTTAATGTAAAAAATCTAATGAGAGTAATTGCAGTTGCCTTTCAGATAATTAAACTTCACTTAAAGATCACTTTTTATGTTATTTATATAAAAATACCCATTTAACAACACAAAAAGGAGTAATGTGATATATACTCTTTATTCAGTTAATCATCTAAACTTTAACCTGGTTTTATTACTTATTACTGCAGTGATATTAATATATGTGTGAGACTGTTTAAGAAAAGATAGTGAATGCATTTTTGTTTTTGTAAATAAAAAAGAACTTTAATTCTTCCTGTTGACATTATATTGTATTTTTCCACTGACATATTTTTCCACTGAGAGATAGTCCTAGGTAGACTCAGTGGATCACCTATTCTTCAGTATTATCAGAAACGTCCATAGAACACCAGAATTAAAAATAAATCATTTGATTACTTTTACTTGCCTTTAAGAGAGATTCATTTGCTTATTTTAGCTGCAGATACACAGCTAATATGCCATAGTTGTTTTGAAAAATGGTTAAAGTTAAATAGTTATTTATTATTTTACTGTTTTGATCATTCCTTTAAAAATAGTCCATTGTAAGTCAAAATATTTAATTTTAATATAGACAAAAAAGTAAATAGAATTTAGATATCAAAAATTCTTAAGGTACTGTTTTATTCAGTATATTTTAAATGTAAGAATCAATGTTTTAGCTACTGGAAATGACTGCCATTAAAATATATTATACTCATATACAGTCTTCTTAATTATTAACTGAAGCATATTATTTTAATCATCCCCTTTGAATTACTTTGATGAAAAAAATAATTTTTAAAATTTGAGTGTATTAAATAGTAAAAGACAAATTATATACTCTAAAACAAATTTGAAACTTTTACCATTACTTCAGAAATGTTCATACAATTAAGTAATTGTATTATTTTAGAAGATTATCCAACTCCTTAGAATATTAGATCATCTTATTCCTCAAATCAGCATATATTGAGACAGGGAAAGAGTTTATAATGCCTAGAGAATGCAAATATACAGTAAAATGGACTAAATCAGTAAATCAGGCAGCATAATTGGAAATTTCAACCATAACCCCACCCCCTGTAAAGAATCATTTTAAAAACTTAAGTATGTATTTTTCTAATATTTTATTCACTTATAAACATATATGTACATACCTTATGCAGGTAAAATATATCATAATAGCTCTTTTTCAATTTACTCATTTTATTTTATATACTTGTTTTCTTAATAATTAATTTGTATGTGTTATGATGGCAGTTATGCAAACTCTAATAAGTGAATTTAGAAGTTCTAAAATGTCAAGATGACTACTTTTAACAGCTTCTTATAAATTCTTCCATAAATACATGAATGTATAAATATATTCTTATAAAATATCATATTTAGTTCATTGTGAACATCTTTTCATATCAGTGTACATTTACATTATTCTTAAGTGTATAGTTGCATTATTCTTTTAGATTTTTAGTGTTCTGTATACTTTATTGCATTTATTGAACTCACTACAAATATTTCAATTCCTGTCAATGTTAACAAAGCTAGATTTAATATCTGGATAAATAAAGATATAAAAATATTAATTTCAGTGTTATTATGTGTGTATGTGTGCAACCCTTGCACAGCTATATGAGTGCCAAGGAGATTAAATTGAATAATACTACTTCTGTTAGCCAAAACTTAGGCTATTTGCCATGTATTGATGCTCCGTTTTTATGTGAATAAATGGACCTAGTACACTGTCAGTAGATCTCACTGATATGGTTTGGCTGTGTCCCCACTCACATCGCACCTTGAATTATAACTCCCACAATTCCCTTGTGTCCTGGGAGAAACGAGTGGGAGGTGATTGGATTATGGGGCGGGTCTTTCCTGTGCTGTTCTTGTGATAGCAAATGAGTCTTACAAGATCTGATGGTTTTAAAAATGGAAGTTTCCCTGCACGAGTCTCCCTTTGCCTGCTGCCATCCACATGAAAACTGACTTGCTCCTCCTTGCCTTCCTCCATGATTGTGAGGCCTCCCCAGCCATGTGGAACTGAAACTCCAATAAACCCTTTCTTTTGTAAATTGTCCAGTCTCAGGTATGTCTTTATCAGCAGCATGAAAATGGACTAATACAGTAAATTGGTACCAGTAGACTGGGTTGCTCCTGAAAATATATTTGAAAATGTGGAAGTGAATTTGGAACTGGATAGAAGGCAGAGGTTGGAAAAGTGTGGAGGACTCAGAAGATGACAGGAAAATGTGGAAAAATTTGAAACTCTCTATAGACGTGTTGAATGGCTTTGCCCAAAATACAAATAGTGATATGGACAATAAACTCCAGGCTCAGATGATCTCAGATGGAAATGAAGAATTTGTAGGGAATTGGAGCAAAGGTGACTCCTGGGTTTTGTCAAAAAGACTCGCAGCATTTTGCCCCTGCCCTTAAGATTTGTGAAACTCTGAACTTAAGAGACTTAGGGTATCCGACAGAAGAAACTTCTAAGCAACAAAGGATTCAAGATGTGAATTGGGTGCTGTTAAAAGTATTCAGTTTTAGGGAGAGAGATCCAAGATGGCGGATCACTAGCAGCTCAGGATCGCAGCTCCCAGTAAAAGCGCAGAGAGCCAGTGGACGCCACACTTACCGATAAATTTTTGCTGCCCACGGACCAGGACATTCCCAGTGGAGGAGTCCCACGGGTCGCTAGCGTGACCCTTTCGGCTGGCGCGGCTTTTTTGCGGCGCCTCGGCTCGGCGGCTCTTGGTGCGGAGTTAACGGGACTGAGTCTCCTTTTGGATGAGGTTTGGCGCTCTGGGAAGTCAGAGCAGTCCGTCCAGCTGACTGAAAAAGGGACTGAGAGGCCAGACCGGAGACCCCCAGGCAGAAAAGCACCACGAATTTCAATGCTGCTGTCTTAGCTAGCGTTGCAAGTCGCACAGTAAAAATTACATAGATTCTGGAGCTGGGAATTAACAAGCTGGCCGTCCACTCAGAGACCTAATTTGAAAGTGGGTAATTATAAAGACGACAGATGGATAAAACCATAAAGATGCCAAGAAGTCACCGTAAAAAAACTGAGAACACTCAAAATCAGAAAGTCTCTCCTTCTACAGAGGACGCTAGTTCCTCATCAGTAATGGAGCAAGGCTTGATGGAAAACGAGTGTGAAGAATTATCAGAATTAGGCTTCAGAAGGTGGATAATAAGAAATTTCTGTGAGCTAAAAGAATATGTTCTAAACCAATGCAAAAAAACTAATAACTTTGAAAAAAGGTTTGACGAAATGATAACGAGAATGGACAATTTAGAGAAGAACATAAACGAATTAATGGAGCTGAAAAACACAATACGAGAAATCCGTGAAGTATGCACAAGTTTTACCAGTCGAATTGATCAAGTAGAAGAAAGGATATTAGAGGTCGAAGACCAACTTAATGAAATGAAACGAGAAGGTAAGATCAGAGAGAAAAGGGTAAAAAGGAATGAGCAA